>JANRGW010008803.1:0-13073 GCA_024733675.1 Psilopsiagon aymara | reverse complement strand
CACCCTCACAGGAAAGAATTTCTTCCTCATATCCAATCTAAACTTCCCCTGTTTCAGTTTGAACCCATTACCCCTTGCCCTGTCACTGAATGGATAAAAGGGATTTTTTTACACATACAGTATGTATAGGCTGCTCCTGGCAGAGCTGTGCTGAGAAAGCCATGTGCTGAATTTCTACTCAGATAAAGTTCTCCTTGACTGAAAGGATTCTTTAGTGAGTTACAACCTGGAGGCTGCTGTAGCAAAGGGGTTCAACGCACAGCTTGGGGAGCACATAAAGAAGCACCTTTATCATAGGAAGGACAGGCAGTTTGCAAGCTCATGGCTACCCCATGCACCAGGCCTGAGAAGGGAATGGCAGCAGCTCTGAGTAAGGTGTTAAGGGCATTAAGTGACATTGACATTTTACAAAGGAAGCTCAAGCTACACACATACAGCCTTTCTTAGGGGAAGTTAAATCTTTCTTGAACACTCTGTTTTAAAAGCTTGTTGCTATACTGCAAGAAATGTCGTATAGAAAAGAGCTTTATCAGAGCGCAAACACCTTACAGGGCGAGTTTAACCTTTAAGAGTGCGGTTCACCCCATAAAGAACATCCATTGTCCAGACACGTTCAGCAAGGTTTTGCTGGGGCGAGGAGGGAATGCAAGAGGGGAAAAAAAATACATCTTCACTCATTTTATGACTGCAAAAGGCATTTAGAAGGAATTTCTGTATAGCTACAATGGTTTTCTTTCGTTATAATGCTATCTCATTAAATGTACGTTTACCTGGACCCGATTCTTTACTTTTGGAATGATATAAGACATCTTTCACTAGGTAGAGAAATGAGACCAATTAATAAACGTGAAAGCTTCTGCAACAATTTCCCCTGAAAGGGCTTTAACAGCAGATTTAGCACTGACCTGCTCCAAGCAAGCTCACTGCCTGGTTTTCCCTGGCTAGTAAAGGCAGCAGCAGTTACACAGAGTAACAAACCTGCTACTGTAATACATCACTCATCACAGCCTAAGGGGCACGATAACGTGCTCGCTCGATGAGGGGATTGTGTGGCCACTCCAAACAAAGACCACTTCATCCCGCATTTCCTAGAAATCCCTTTTATAAAACACAGAAAGAAAAAAGCTCATTTCCTGAGCTCTGCCTATGGAAAGCACTGAGAAGCCTGAGCCACTCCCCAGCCTTCCCTCTTCTCTCACAGAGCAGAGAGGCCTGCCCTTTCATACAACTGCTCTGTGGCTGCCATCCCCTGCATCTCTCATTCAGTTATAAATGAAATAACACTATAATCACTTGGGGTTTTATGCCTGTTACCTGGAGACGCTGCCAGCAGCTTCCTCCTGCAGCCTGCTGAGCAGAGGAGATCTGCAGCAAACCTAAATCAATCAAGCCACCAAGGTCATCTTCGCTGCAGAGCGAGGAATAAAGCCTGGAAGAGCCACACATGTAATTCTGCTCCTGCTCCTCCTGACAGCTCCAGCTCCCAAGAGCTCAGAGAGAGAAGATGTAGGAGAACCACTGAGAAAGCATCTCCCCACCGCCGACTGTGGTGCACCTTCTTCTTTCAGAGAACAGTGGTGCACATATATATCTGTGCATGTATTTATCTCTCACATGTACATGGGCAAATCTCTAATCTCTCTAGCACTTCCCCACAACTAGAAGATTGAAACAGAGTGATTTAGCATCTCTTCAAACTATTATTCTGTTAAATTTGCTGTGGTTTGGGTAAGCATGGATTTACCCACCAGATGAAGCTCTCTGCAAACGGTAGCTCTGTTTGGGAAGGTACAATCCACAGATGGAGGTGCCCCAGCACTCTCTGGATGCTCTCATGTTTTAATTCCCCTTCAGATGTTATGAATTTCCCACTTTCAGTGGCACTACAAGGCAAGAAGTTTGCCAGGCTACCCTGGCACAAAGAGCAGACCTCTCAGCCCTGACCTTCAATCAAAGTGCTGGGAAGGGGCAGGAAGAAAGCTGTGTTTGGCCACTCGACACAGATTCGTCATCTTGCCCTTTTGGGAGGCTGGTACGACATTTGCTGTACCTTCCACTGGGAAGGCTGCCATCCCAGCCTGGTTAACCAGTACATTTGAGTTCCCACTCTCAAAGACTAAAGTACAACTGCTCAAAGCTGGCAACTTACAGCATGGGTTGGAACGTACCAGACTTCCCAATGCTATCTTGCCTCCTTCAAGTATCTTCTTGTGTCCAAAAGCCACAAAGAGACACCTCTGCAAGCCTCCTGGCCCACTGGCCTGCCTCCTTTTGTGGCTGGGGTCTCCAGTGAGCCCAGGCTCACCCCCAGCATAGCTCCTACAGGGAACTCACCCTTGGTGCCACAGGAGAGCCAAGGTGGCCATTCCACAGCAGCACCCATGGGAGGTTTCAAGTCAAACAGGGCAGATGAGGGGCACCCACAGCAGCCAGCTTGACCAAGGGGGCAGCCAGGAAGCTCTCCTAACGCACAGACAAGAACTTCTCTCTTTACTAAGTTGTGTGTTTAAACTGAATTTGGTTTAACTTAAAATACCATTAAGAATATCTGCATCTATTCTTGCTCTCGTAATGCTGCCCATAGTGCTGTGTGGTGTCCTGCCATTTAATGCACTTCTCTTACACCTCTTGGCACACAAGACCTCCAAGGCAAAGGCTGCAGCATGAAGCCCTTTGCACCTTCTGCACAACGGCAGGCTCTCAGCAGGGACACAGCAATCCTCATGGGATTACAGGCTCCATGCTGCAGCAGATCAAACACAGAGGCACTCTCTCCACGCTGTCAATCTGTCACCTTCAGCCCTTCAGGATGACTCTCTGGGAAGAAAAACCAACCCAAATTGGATCATCCATACAACCACAGCACCACAGACAAACATGGATACTGCCCTAACAGGATAGACCACCAGCAGCTTCTCTGGCAGGATGGGCTCAAATCCACCCAGCAACTGGACATAGGAAGAATGGACAATCCCATGGTCTGTTTGAAATGTTATAGAAGACTCAGGTTGAATGTTAATCAGAAAGAAAAAAGTGCTGATCATCAACATATCAATGGGCTCAGTTTAGCTTTCAGTGCTCATTACTGTCTGGTGTGAGATGCAGGACTGAGTCAGTATGGATATTTCCAAGTTTCAAAGTTATAGCTATGGTTTCCTCCCCAGAGGCTGATGGGGAAAGCACTGCAGCACCTCTGCAGAACACTTCATGATTAAAAAATGATGAAATAACCCCCCCTGTGATAGCATCATCCAAGTGACAACGCTCAGGAACAGGGTTTGGAACATTTTATGGCGATCCTGTTATACTCCAGCACACACAAGGATGTGAACATTACTTTAGCTAACCCCAGCATGCATGAACACACACACACACACACACACACACACACACTAACATGAACAGGGGTGCTTTCCAATGTGTGGCAACTGGGGGAGTCTAACTAGAAGATTAAGATACAGCCATATTTCACTATTATTTACCATTGAGGCATCACAAGAACCACTGCATCTCCTCTCTCCTGCATATAATCATCATACTAAAGGAACTGGCACCAACCCCAAACTGGACGCAACTTTTTTGTCCCACTGCACAAAGAGGCAGACACAAAGACAAGCAGTGACGTTATACTGGCTCCCAAAGAAAACAAACCCCAAGCCACTGTTCTTCATTGCACACTCTCTGCTTGGACAGGAAGAAAACATACTCTAAGAAGTCACTTTCAAACCTCAGGTTTTGCATAAAGAGTTGGCTGTTCTGCATAGCAACTAGGCATGAAACTATACCAGCTACAATGCAGGCTGCCCAGGGGTTCTTCGGTTGGCCATTAGTCAGGGGCATGAGCACTCCCACTTAGCTTTCACGCAGATGCCACACCAGAACATGTCCCATCAGCATCATGCAGTCACTCAAGTGCAGGATGGATTTGCGGGCATGCCAACGCAGCCAAGTCTCAGAGTGCGTAGCTTTCTTGGCAGGTATTCCTCCTTGCCTAAGGGAGACTGAAACAGTGGAGTTCTACAGCTAGAAAAAAAGTAAGATTGTTGTAGCCCATCAGATACGATTCCCAGCTTAAAGGATTAGAGCTGTGTCACAGCAAGAGGCAGGGAAAACTGCAGGTTGTTCCTCAGCTTGCACCTTGCAACATTTTACTGTTTACTTGCACTTTAAACCAATTTACTTTCTGAAGTAATATCTCAGCCTGTCACCACCACACGCTCCATATTCTCATTAGAGAACTTGCCTGCAACTAAGATTAAGCACATTTAAGGTTCACATTGTCCTCTCACTCCTTAACGAGATGGTTTCTTCAGCAAGTGACTGCTTCTCCTCCAGTCTCAGTACTTCCAACCTCACCTTTTATCCCCATGCTGGCCCAATGCAATGGGCAGCACCTGCAAAACAGCTCCCTGCTTTACACAGGCACCTGGACTCTCCCTCACGCAGAGAAACTGGTTCATTGCAAACAGCAGTTATAAAAGGATCAACTTCTGCTCCGTAACTGCTCAGCAAGAGTGTTGCACAAGAGCAGTTACTTTAGCCAGCCTGATATTGAGAATGCCAAAGGAATTTGGTTCCCCTCGTATCTCTACTCATGGGACCTCTGTTTAGAATATTTGAAATTGCTCGGACTCCACCACACTCATAAAGCCCCCCAGGGTTTCGCTCTGCTGCTTTCACCACCTTTCACCTCCAGGAGGTTCTTCCCCATTCCTCCACTTTGCTCCCTGGTGCCAGCAAAGCAGCTCCCCCCTGCTTGGTAGAGAAATCATGTTCCACGAGTGCTCTGGCCCATGGTTCAGAGAGGCTGATGGAGAACACGGAGAACCACACGTTTGTCTGCAGGGCTCTTCACTTCCAGCTCAACTTGTTTCCACTTTGATGCCCTCTGGGAACTGAAGGAGACAATGCTGAATACTTCTGCCATTTCTACCTGTGACTTTACTGCACCGCACTGGTGGGGAAGGACATTTCCTGAGCCCACTGTCAGAAAAGGCCCATTCTGGCAGAAAATGTGGTTCTCCCTCTCCCTGCTGAAAACAAGTCTGCTCCTGCCTCACCCCCTGCAGCCCTGGCTGTGGAATTTTAATTGAAGTGACTGGTGAAAGAGGGGAGGAAAGGTGTGGTTTGGCTGCAGGACACAGAGTCAGGACCTCTTCTTACACTCTGCACCTTGCCCCAACGGTGCCTCCTCCTGTGCCCTGGGGATAACCCCATGCCATGCTGGGAGAGCTGTGGTTGAAAGAGCATGGGAAAGGTTTGCAATGGGTTTTGATATTGAAGCACAAAATTCTAGACCTGAGGTAACAGTTCCCTCAATGCAGTGGGAAATCAGGTTCCTCCAAGTTTCCCTGCAAGCAAGGTCAAAACCCACACTACTTCAAGCTTGCTTGAGAATGACAGCCAGGCTAGGATGAAGCTGAAAAGTAACTTCTCACCCCCTTGTGAAAGAGGCCACAAAAAGCCTAAATGCATCTTCAAAGCCTAAGCAGCTCTTCAATGAGAAATACTCCCCAGAGAGGAGAGCAAGTACAGGCACATGTTCACAAGCCAGAGCTGGGAGCTGACGCCAGGGCCTGGGCAGGGCAGAGCTGCTACTCTCAAGGGATGGGACTCAGTGGGGAGAAAGGTCTCTGGCATGTTCCAAGTCACCTTTTGCCACACTCTTCTACCAGATTTCAGTATTTATCCACACTAATGGAGCAGAAGAGAACACCAGTGTCAAGGCAGAGGAGCTTACGTGAAACGGCACATTCCTCTCATACTCTTCCTTTACCCCATGAGACCTATCTCGTGGTAATTTGCTTGAAAGCTGGTTTTCCATCAAAACTCTACTTTCAGTCGAGAAGCCAGAAGTGACAGCATCAGGATGCTATGCAGGCCTGGAACTGAAGAGCTGTCAGATAGCTTTGTGGGGTTAAAATAAAACCCAACACATAGCAAACCAAACACAGGAGCCAAGAGATGGCAAACCTTAAGATGTCTGAAAGCCAAAGGAGACAAACATCAGAGATTCAGAACTCACCAGAATGTTGTCAGCTTACAAAGCCTCCTCTCACTCCTTCCCCTACATTTCAAAGATGAGTGTGCATTTCTGGTAAGGACTTACTGGTTTCAGCAAAGTCTCTTTGCGAAATGAGCACGAGGACATGTGCAGGGGGAAAAATACCAGGGCAGAAAAGGAAGATGGGGAAACAAATCCAGAGGCTGTAATAGAGTTCAAAAGCTTTAGGAAGTCAGGGGGTTATCCAGTTGTTGAGTGCCCTGTGAAGGCACGTACACTCTTTCAAGCCAGGTCTGTCTCTGGAGCAGAAATTCAACACACTTTTCCCCAGAGAAAGTTCTATTGTCCTGCAGTCACATTGCTAAATTCAGACGTTTCATTCAACGTGTGAAACAGACAGACTCCTGTCCTGCTTTTAATGGGAGAATCCATCCACCACTACTGCTCATCACATAACTACACCAGCTTCGTTCAGGGCAGGACACAGCACAGCTCCCTATCCTCAAAAGGAAAGGGAGGCAACACATAAACAACATATCACTGTACATCACAGCCTCAGAGCCTGCATACCTCAAACAGTAACCAGGGCTAACAGTCTGAGGCACCTCGACAGATGTATAGCCAAGCAGCCATAAAAGAGCCTTTGTGCTGGCTGAACAGAAACAAGGCATTTTCTGTAAGGGAGAAGGCCCTGACCACCTACCAGAACACATGGGGTTACACATTTCACACTTCCCCTGCACCAGGAACAACAAGGGCAGATAGCACAAAGCAGATGCCATGGACTCAGAAATTACCCGTTTTCTGCAGAGCAACATCAGGGATCAGGAGGAGTCACATCACAACCAGGAGGCAAATGACACTGCCCTCACCTTTCACCTCCCTTGCTTGCAGTTCCCCTATCAGGAGTGCACCGCTTGGTTTCAATGTGAGCAGACCTGCAACTGAGCACAGGCTTGCCCCTGCAGTAGAGTCCATGCAGAAGATCATCAACACTTTCATTCACCATCCAGAGCTCCAGACAAAGCCTTTCATTCCAACGCTTGGCACCCAGCTCCTATTTTATGCATTTTGAAATACCCTTTTCATCTTCACCCTACTCTCCAGTTCTGAAATTAGGCTAATTCTTTAAGGCTGCAGGAGCTCTGGTGTTATTTTTGGTCTAGAAACCACGTGGACAGATTCTCCTGAATACCAGTACACGCAGCAGTGGTGCTACCATCAGCAAACTTCACTGCTCCACAGATCAGAGGTGGCTTCCAGCTGGGCCCAGGAAAATGCAGCAAGACAAAATGCATCTTGTAAAACTGAGGAGTTAGAAAGAGGGCAAAGATTATCTGAAGAAGCCAAAACTGCTATGCCCAAAAACTGGAAAAGCCACAGCTGGTGAACACTCCCAGGGAAGCAAAGGCAAGGCTGCTTTATAAAGATTAAATCTGCAATCATCTCTCAGTTGTTGGTTGTTTTTTGTTTGCTTTTTAAATAAAGGTCCCCTTGGCCAAAGATGTTAGGAAGTGTCTTAATAGCAGAAGGATACAAACCCAAGTACGTCAGTAAAATGATCTGTGATGACCCTGAACAAACAAGGGAAGGGAAGGTGATGGTGAGGTTTATTGACATATCATGTGTGTTAAGGTTAAGCAAATTTCCCTTTTGTCATCATAGCAAAGATACAGAGGCAAGGAACAGTATTTGTGCTGACCTGGACAATGAACATGAGAGGTGCGAGTTCTGGAGTCGCTCTGTTCAGACAAGAGGGGTTTCTAGTGAAACATCTGGGCTGAAGGCTGTATGAAACTATTAAAAACAGTGTGTCAGGCGTTGAACCCATTCTGCACCCACACACTGAGGGGGCTGTAGGGAAAAGGATTACAAAACCTCAGACTTAAGATACAGACAGTTCCCCATCGAGTATTTATGTAGAATTACACTTTATTAATTCTTAACACCCACTTACTCAGAACTTTTCTTTGCCCTTAATAAGACAAAGAATATTGCCCTTATGCAGAGATGCTGAGGATGAACTCTGCTGTCCCTTGGGCAAATGCTTTTGCTCTCTATAAGCCAGTAACATACTAAAAAGTATGGTTACAAAGGATTAAGGCAGCTCAGTTAATGCAAGCCAGCACTCTCTCCTGCATTCCTCACTAATACAGTGGTGGCATAACCAGCCAAAACATGTAGCTTTAATTCAAATAAGGTTTAAAGAAGTTACTGCCAAGTGATTACACCCACTGAAGGCCTACAAGCAGAGGAACCTTCATTAAGACTTTGCTGCCATTCTCAGAGCACTTTTCTAAGCAGCTGCACCAATGTGAAGTGGCAACCATGAACAAGAGCAGGCAGTGAGTTTTCATGAACAAACTTGTACTTGCCTTTCAGAAAGCACAATGACACAAGGTCTGAGCATGGACAGCAGGCAACGATGCAGCACCCAAATGCTGGCTGCCTCCTCCGAAAGGCTGGGGCAACCCAAAGGTAGACAAGTTTTATGCCTTTTATGTGTCTGATAACATGCTTTTCTTTGCAGCTGGAAGAAGGTGACAGTAACACTTCTGGAACTGCGAGTAGCTTTCTGCCACCCTTTTCTGCTTTCTAATAAACTGCTGGCTGTGTCCAAACTATGGTTTCTCATTTATTTCATTGCTAATCCTAGCCTCTGTCTAAGAACCTGGGCTTAATCCACAGAGTACCGGAAGCTTCTGAAGACTGCTTCCAAGAAGAAAAATATAGCACTCAGCTGGAAGTCCCTAAAGCCATTCAGCAGGAAGGATTAAACCCAGAGACATGGATGGAGCTTAGATCTAGTGGCCATGACCCTACCTGTGTTCTCTTAGTTACACAAGAGCAAATCATGCCTTTTCCTAAACCTCTTTCTAAGCTAATGACTCTAAAGCACTGGCTCTAGGAGCCTCATCTCGCAGCTCTGCATAAATATTCAGGGCTCCCATCCTCTACTGCCACATGCTCTCAGCTATAAACCAGAACAGATGGTAAATGAAGCTCTTTGCCCTACCTTAGCAATGCTCCCAGGACACAAGAGCAGAAGTTGAGCACTGGAGCTTCACGTATGCTGCAGCCCTGGGAGAAAGGCACTCCCAGCAGCACAGGGAAAACAGCATTAGACAGACTGCTGGGTGCTTACTTGGAAAGAGAGCTTGCCGTGGTGGCTTTCCTCTGATCAGCAATCCTCCACATCAGGGTACAACACCGCAGTGTGGACAAAGTGTAAATGGCTAAATGGGCATTTCATATTCTAAGAGTCCTGAAAACCACTTTAGGTCATCAAAATTTAAATGACATGCAGGCGCTGGATCTTTCATTGAAGTCACTATCACCACACAGGCTGCAAGTAATGGCATGAAGCTCAACTGGTTCTCAAGAACCCCTCCTGATAAAAATCAGTCACAGCTTTCACCCTTGTTTCATTACTGTAACAGAACTTTGAAGTTGTTCAAAACATCTATAAGACACCAGAAGAAATTCACTTTTATACAAGAAGCTACCAGAAATAACCAGAACTCAACTTTATGTTCTGAGGGGACCCCCATATACACTTCCAGTTGAAACGTTGGGATTTAGGAAAACAAAACCAGTTGGTTACCCAAACTCTTCTAATTATGTTCCCAAGTTCTCTGTGACACAGAGAGGTCATTTTGGTCTAGGCATGCAGGAGGATAATCCCCACCCTTCGGGCAATCAGGATTTCTGCCAAGATTTTAGAGGTCTCCAGCTGATAACCATGGAAGTTCACACCGCCAGGAGTCCAGATAAGCTTTTAACAGGAAATTAGTGCCAAAATGTTTTAAGCATTATAAGGATCAATTAAAGATGGTGCAAAAGTCCAGAAGAGCAGAATTAAGCTCTCTGCTCCAAGTCAGATGGGTTTGGAACATGAAACAGCAGCAGCAGCTCTGCAGCTGGGAGGTTTCTACAGGAAATGAGGTTAGACAAATCCTGGACTATTAATCCTCTGCGCAGGCAGAGTACTCACACCATGCAGAGTACTCACACTATGCACAGAGCCATCGACAACAGCGCAGAGCACACAGTTACACTGCTACCTGCCTGCTGCAGGGATGGGGTGTTCCAGGTTGTCATCTTGCATCTTCCCTGTTCATCAATGAATCAGTGGTTCCCGCATCATAGCCGAAAAGCCAAGCTGCTTCCTGACATATGCTAAGTGCGCTTGGGTGCAATGCACGGGAGGATTCAACAGACAGACCTCATTAGTAACTGCAGCTGTGAGCTGTAAAACAGAAACCCAGTGGCACAATGACCGCCATCCTCTGCCTTGTCAGCACTCGGGGAATCACAATGTCCATCGAGAACAGAGACTTTAGGAACAGGGAAGCAGAAGAGGAACTGGCAGTTCCTGCGCTGAGGTGGAGTCACCTGGTGTTAACAGCTCTACTCAGTCCCTTTCCCAGCACCAGACCAGTGACCACGAACATGGTGAACTTGTAAATGATAATTGTATAGAACACAAATGTAACCTCAGAGTGCATCCATGGACCCTGCCAGCACAGGGAGAAGCTCACAGAGCAGCCACCCAGTGCTGTCCCAAGGCAGAGTTAGTCTGCCAGGTCCTATTTTCTCCAAAAGCATCAAGCAAAGCCTTTGCTGCAGGTGAGTGCTACACCAATACAGCTCCTGTAGGCACTGTCTAAAGTGGCTGTGGACAATTCTCTGTGTTCAGCCACAGAGTTCAAAAGAGAATTACCTTACACTAAACCTGTTCTGGTTTTTTAAAAGTAACAACTAGATATGGCATCAAAACCCAGTGCACCCACCCATGTAGAAGAGCTGCTTTTTCTTTCCTCTCTGTAATAATTCAATTGGTTTTATTAAAACCACCCAGTATTTCTCCAAACACCATATTCCAAGTATAACACAGCACTGAAAGCATTTGAGCTGAGGCTGTTTCCACCACCCCTTTGGTGACCTCAGCTAGTTTATATTAAGCCCCTTCCCCACATCAGCACTTCATTTCTATTTCCCATCACCAAACAAGCCTGGCTTTTCTCTCCCGCGCTTACAGGCTCTGACACCTCCATGCTGCTGGCACCTTAAGCTGCTCACAGAACTTGCTTTTAATAGATCTGAGTGGAGAAAAGCAAGTATTCTCTCCAAATTTATATGATTAACACAGAATCCCAATATGCAGGTTACAGTGACCCTCTAACACATATATCAGCCAAAAAACTTCCATTGTGAGAGCCCAGCTGAAGACACTTCATGTCCACTGCAGCTCAGAAAGACAATTTCTTTATTATTACTTTTTTACTGTCTAGTCACAAGAGGCATTTCAGAGATTCTGTTTATACAGAGGTAGCCAAGTGGTTTATTCTCCCACCGTCATCTTTTCTACACTAAATAAAATGGAACAGGAAACTTGCCAACTGAGTTTGGTTGGACATCACTGACCCATGGGAGAACCCCAACTACACAGGTATTCCTAGGGTTTATATATTGATCAGATTTAGAATTCAGCAGTGTCCTTTCAGGGTCTCCAGTCAGGTGGGATTCACCGACAAGAGGCAGTGCAGGGTACAGCACAATGTTACTTCCTCCAAGAACCAAGTCTCACAGCTCCAGCAAGGCATAAAGAATCTACCCTGCAAGACAGGGATGGCTTTTTCCATCAGTTCAGAAGAGAAAAATACATTAGATAAAGCTTCTAGGCTCAGATGTACTTCCCTCTGCCCATCCCCACTGCTCCTCAACACACAACTCAAATCCTCAAGTATCTTCTGAATGCCTTAAGAAACTGGGATGAGGAGCTGTTTTAGTTCTTTGTCCAGTCACACAATGAAGGATTAGCCTTTCCTGACTTGTCCTCAAGACAACAACTAATCCTGATGGCTCCCTAAACTCAACAGGCTGCACACATCCTCATTTCCAACCAAACCACTGCACTTCAAGATGATAATAATAGGAAGAAAAGCAATCTTCCTGTTTGCTGGATTCATTGCTGGAGCTTCCTTAAGAGTCTGCACCACACCATCAAAGTCCCCATTTCAGCAAGCCTCAGCTAAGGCATTAGACCAAGTCATCCAGCTAACTAGGGGCAGACTAACCATGTGCTCACAAAAACTAGGTCAGTCTCAAACAGTCCCTATGGACTGGACAGGCATGTATGTGTAAGCAGAAAGCACACAGCCTTCATCTTTTAAAGCGATGACCAGCAGAAAGCAAGTGGGATCAAGACTCAAGTCACTTCGTTACAACACTTAGCTCTATAGACAAAGCGGTTCTTGATTTCTTCAACAAACAACAAACTTTTCCAAGTTCAAAAGGTACTAAGAAATGACTCCGTGATGTCAAGTTTTCCCTCTTTGAAATAGCTGGTTCTCAAATACTTAATTATTTTCAAAGTGCATGAGCCAGGTCAGGACTCGGGTGCAGACCTGAGATGCCTCCTATTCCAAACCCTCCTAACCAGCATCTTGGTTCCACAAACCCAAACTGTAACCTTTACTCTCTCCTTTGACCTCTCTGCCCCACTCCTATGTAATTAGTCTCAGACCAAGCCCCCACGCATCACCTTCCGTGTCCAGATAATGCCCTTCCCTCTGTCTTACCTGCCTGTGCTCTGATAAAACGCCATTTCTCACCCCCAGAATAGATGGTCATCTACTTCCAACTTAACTCTGAAGCCAAAGAGGTACCTATGATGTGTTTCAAAGATAAAATTTAGCGTTTAAAGAAAGATGATTTATAAACATCCACTCTGAAGCACTGATCATGTTTGTAACTTCCCTCTCTCACACACACACACACACACCACTTGTATCCTATGTTTCCTGAATGAACAGGCACAATGGGTTACACACAAACGATATAAGCTATCTGCTGCTGTCAGGGTTTGCCAAGTTCCTATGCTCTGAATTCTGAAAAACATACAAGCTTTGAAGCCAGGACAACATATATGTATTAGGATGTCCTATTTCAGAAGTGCCACTGGATACCCCCACCACAAAGACAAGTCGACACAAGGCTCCACATAGCAAGAGCGACCAAATAATCACAGCCCAACCCCACTGCAGTGAACCAAGGTGCTGCAGAG
>JANRGW010008801.1:41872-58314 GCA_024733675.1 Psilopsiagon aymara | reverse complement strand
CATCCTTGTCTCTAAATTGGAGAGACATCAATTTGATAGGTGGACCACTCTGTGGATAAAGAACTGGCTGGATGGCCACAAGCAAAGAGTTGTGCTCAATGGCTCAGTGTCCAGCTGGAGGCCAGCAATGAGTGGTGTCCCTCAGGGATCGGTGCTGAGACCCATCTTGTTCAACATCTTTGTCAGTGACATGGACAGTGGGATTGAATGCACCCTCAGCAAGTTTGCAGATGACACCAAGCTGGGTGGCTCAGTTGATATACTGGAGGGAAGGAATGCCATTCAGTGGGACCTTGACATGCTTGTGAGGTGGGCTGACGCAAACCTTATGAAGTTTAACCATGCCAAGTGCAAGGTCTTACAGCTACGTCGGAGCAATCCCAGGCACAGCTAGAGATTGGGCAGAGGAGAGATTTAGAGCAGCCCTGTGGAGAACGACTTGGGGGTGTTGGTCGATGAAAAAATGAACATGAGCCAGCAGTGTGCTCTTGCAGCCCAGAAAGCCAACCACATCCTGGGCTGCATCAAGAGGAGTGTGGCCAGCAGGTCGAGGGAGGTGATCCTGCCCCTCTGCTCTACTCTTGTGAGACCTCACTTGGAGTATTGTGTGCAGTTCTGGTGTCCTCAACATGAAAAGGACATGGAACTTTTGGAACAAGTCCAGAGGAGGGCCACAAGAATGATGAGGGGACTGGAGCACCCCCCATATGAAGATAGATGAGAAAGTTGAGGCTGTTCATAATGGGGAAGTGAAGGCTGCATGGAGACCTCATAGCAGCCTTCTAATATCTGAAGGGGGCTATAGGGATGCTGGGGAGGGACTGTAGTGAGAGGACAAGGAGTAACGGGTTCAAACTTAAACAGGGGAAGTTTAGATTGGATATGCAGAAGAAATTCTTTAGTGTAAGGGTGGTGAGGCACTGGAATGTGCTGCCCAAAGAAGTTGTGAATATGCCATCTCTGGCGTTGTTCAAGGACAGGTGGGACAGAGCTTTGAGTGACATGGTTTAGTGGGAGGTGTCCCTGCCCATGGCAGACAGGTTGGAACTCGATGATCTTGAGGTCCTTTCCAACACTAACTATTCTATAATTCTATGATTCTATGATTCTATGTTTAGGATGCTAAGGGGTAAATTTAACCTACATGCAACATCAGTGAAGTTATGGCAAGTCAGCAGGGAGATCTGGGCCTGCTACAGATTATGGCTTGATTATTTTTCTACTGAAAGCTCCAAGCTGGCCAACCCCAAAATAACTGCTTTTTTTAAATCATTAGCCCTGACTGGTCTTAAGTGAATCAATCCCCACCCCTCCAGCGGCTCAGTGGAGCGTCACGCAGATGCCCTTCCACACACACAGTTCGTAGAAATTTGTTTCTGTATTTATTGTTCCAAGTGCACATTGTTCACATCCTACCAGCGTGAATCCAGCCTGCTGCTGCACTGACCCCTTTCACCCAAGTCCTTGCTTCAACAATTGACATCACTATGATTGGGACAAAGAGACAAAAAGCTAAGCTTATTCACAGAATCCTATAAACAGAATGGTTTGGGTTGGAAGGGGTCTTAAAGACCATGTAGTTCCAACTCCCCTGCAGTGGGCACAGATACCTTCCACCAAGCCAGGCTGCCCAAAGCACCATCCAACCTGGCCTTGAACACTGCCAGGGATGGGGCAGCCACAACTTCTCTGGGCAATCTGTGCCAGTGCCTCACCACTCTCACAGTGAAAAAATTCTTGCAATGCATGATAAGATAATTTATCTTCATTGTACCTACGATCTCAAATGGAAATTAATCAGTTTTTTTCATTATTATGTGCTATACATAGGGATAAACCTGATATGAAGTGAGGCAGTTGACAGCTTGAAGGCAGAATCTATCTCAAACAAGACTGCAGATACATCCAGCTTAAAATGTGGAGATTTTTTGGTCAGAGGTATTTGGATTTAATTCTCAAGAAAATGAAATTGAATTTATTTCCCACCACCATTGGTCATTTTAAGAACAACACAGAGCATGAATTATTCATATTTTCTCCCAGGGCTTTTTGTCAGATCTAACAGTTTTTTGGGCTCTGCACATCAAGCTGTCTGCCTATCAATTGATCTTTCTTCCTATCTATCATCTATCTATCTACCTATCTATCTATCTACCTATCTATCTATCTATCTATCTATCTATCATCTATCTAATCTATCTACCTACCTACCTACCCACCTACCTATCAGTTCTTTGGCCTGTTTCATAAAGCAACAAGGTTGATATTTCTTGGAGAAGAAATTACACAATTATTCATGCATGCTTGTTTTTCAAGAAAGAGCTTGATCCTAGACAATTACATGAAGAGAAACCTAGCAACAAGTGATGAGTAAACAGATATTTTGCAGAAGTGATTGTCTCTTGTCCTCCTCAGAATCCTTGAGTTGGAAATGTAAATCCACTGGGATTACATAATTTCATAGTTCAGAAATTAATGTGCCACATTTCATTAGGGCTGCTAGAATATTTTCTCTTCTTTATTGCATCTGTGACTTGCAGTTGGAAATTCAAAATGGATCAGCCTGGGATACTGCTATAGCACAATACCATCTGACAAAAAATAAATCCCATGAAGAAGTCACATACAGCCTGCTCCTAAGTAGACCTTCACCTGATGCCAGCAAAACTATCTGCATCTGCCTGATAACAGGAAACCATGATGAATTTCTTGTCATATAGCTTTTCTTTTACCTGTTGGTGAACATGCCTGCTTGTACGTTGATGAATAACTTTTACTTTATTAGTTAAAGCTGTTGGCATCTTTGGCTCCTGAATGCCACTAGCTATAAATGCTACATGGTTTTGGTGGATTCATGGAAATAATTTCATGAGAAAAGCCATCATTCTTGTTGGCTATAAATTCACTAATAAACCTCCTTCATAAGAGAGCTGTATTTTTGCTGATCTTATTGCACATTCTATTGTGTTCTCATGTAAATGAACACATCATATGGATGGAACAAAAACCTACCAAGTGGGAAGAGGAGTATGTGATGGAAGAAATAGAAGAAAGTTTGATAGTTAATCTAAACTGTAATACTTCAGTAGTTAGCTTTCAAGAACACTGCAGAATGCTGGCAGGTTTTTTTGTAAAGATGTTGTGTAGGATTTGCTTATCAACTATGAAGAAATGGTATTCAGAAAGGTTTGCTATTATTTTTAAATAAATTACTGAAGATTCTTCACATTAATTTATTCAGGTTTCAGAATGTTCTCTGTCATAAAATATGCACATTAAAGATCCTGTAAGTGCCTTTGTTCAGTATGTCATTTTATGAAATTATTTCCTGAAGATGGACTCTTCGTTAGGGACAGTAGTGATAGGACAGGGGGTAATGGGTTAAAACTTCAACAGGGGAAGTTTAGATTGGATATAAAGAAGAGGTTCTTTACTCTGAGGGTGGTGAGACACTGGAATGGGTTCCCCAAGGAAACTGTAAATGCTCCATCCCTGGCATTGTTCAAGGCCAGGTCGGTCAGAGCCTTGGGCGGCATGGTTCAGTGTGAGGTGCCCCTGCCCATGGCAGGGGGGTTTGAACTTGATCTTGAGGTTCTTTCCAACTCTAACTATTCTACGATTCTATGACTTCACTGCAGACACACTGAAATAGTTGTTAAAAATCTTCACTGGAAATCAGTGAAAACTTTCTTTTGGCATTTTGTCATTGAGCCTATTTTGATGCATCAAAATTGTGTATGTTATTGTGATATTTCAGTTTGACATTGTAAGCATGATCCCCTGCTTGCATATACACAGTTCTTTCCTGGGAGTTTAAACTGTTGGTGAGAAAGGTATTAAAAAAAACTAAGTAAAAATGTCTTCTTTGGAGAAGTGATTTCATTTATTTAATCTTCAAGGGTCCATATTTCATGGTCTGTCTTTGGAGGAGTTATACAGTGTTTGCTTAGATTATGTAGCTGGTGACATTTACACTATGCTGCCTCTGAAGCAAGGGACTTCACTCCTCAGACTGGCTTTACCTGTTGCCCTTTTCTGCAGGCCAGGTGCATGCTCTGGTGCTGCAAAACCAGTTTGCTTCCAGCCAGAACACAAAGGCAGAGGAAGGCTCAAGGTTACATCTCTTAGGATCAGCTTGCAAGTAGCTGGTATAGCATAATGCATAGATAGCAAGTATGATCAAATGACCTTATTTCATTGAAGGCAGAATGTGCAAGCTGAGGACGTTACTGCAGATTTGCAGGCAATATTTGGATGTATCTTATTGTGATACTTGTAAATAATGTTGAGAAAGTCCTGTAGGTACTAAGATCTATACATTGTAATATTTTCAAAATACTTCCTTTCCTTAATACAATGATAAAAGAAGAGTGACAGCAACAAAATGTTTGAAATGCGTTATGAAGGCATCTACTGCAGCATCATAATCATGTTCACAAGTGAAATGAAAAATTCAAAATAGAAAGAGCAGAATATAATTATGAACGTCGAGGGTGGCATTTGCATCTACAGCCCCACACTCTGAATGCCATTCTTATAAGTCTTAAGCATTTTCTGCCAGCTGCTAAAGGTATTAAACAGTCTGAATACTTACAAGGACAGAAACACAAGCACTACTTTCTTCTTCATGGAGTGTTTCATATTTGTTCTTTGCTGTTTTCCTCTATTGCAGTAAGCTATCTGCACTGAAAGTACTATCCACTCACTGTCTATGGGAACTGCAACTGAGACGCATAACTTGAAAGGTGATTTTCAGCTTAGCCAAGCATGTGTTAACCAAATTTCCCATAAAACATCTAAAAATCTCTTTAGATATTTTCATGTGATTTCAACCTAATAGTTTTCCAGCTCAAATGGATAAAGGCCTCTTTTGCTTCAGACAGTGAGCACACTTGTTGGAGGCACATGAGAATGCTGCTCAGAAACACTCATATGAAGGCTTAAATTAGGCTAAGGCAAATGACATGTACATACCCGTGTCCTGAGAGAACATGTCAGCACACACAGAGAGGCTCTCACATTGGTACCCCAGGCTGAATGCTTGTGTCAGATGGTTTTGCTAAGTCTTTAGGCACCAACGCTCTGTGTCACTTGTGACAGCATTTTTGACAAACATGGAGCTTCTACCATGCTTGTGAAGCTTTAATAACGTTTGCAATATACTTCAGACCCCTCAGAACAAAATAAACTTTTTTTTTTTTTTTTTTCGGTAATTCACTGTTATACAGTCGAATCCTTTGAAAAGTCACCTGGTAACTCTTCTTGCTGCAATATGGGTAATAACATTATCTGCATAGTCCACTACATGAAAGCATCCTTGCCTACAAAAATGTCTCTTCCAAGGTATTACTTCCCCAGAACTAGTACTGATATGATTCCTTCGGGTTTTTTTCCTTTCTTTCTTATTTTCATGTATTAATAAACTGCCAATTGAAAAATGCGACTAATCCATCCATCATGTCCTCAGCACATCTATTTCTGTCACACTAAAAGGGATCTTTCCCAATCAATCAATGTCTTCTCTATTTTCTGACAATGTCTTCTCTATTTTCTGACTTTTTTTTCTCTACACTCCTTGTTAACTTGCTATCATGCTGGAGTACCTAGTCTGAAAGGGACCTGAGAATATTAACTATTCTGGGGTGAGAGGAGAAAGCACATCTGACTTTCCTGCCTATGCATTTAAGTGAGTACTCCCCACTATCCAACAAAGTAAAATAAGCAGGACTGAACCCAGGGTTCCCACTACTTGCTAGAAGAATCTGAAGAGGCCATTTGTACCTTCTTTCTTTCTTCTCCTCCATTGTTTTCTCTCAAGTACTTCCTCCTCTATGAAGAAGTTATTTCTGCTTGACATACTCTTTATAATATTCCCTAAGGACTCTCAAATAAAACTGTCAGGTAGTTTAGACAGCTTTTTCCTGTTGTGATATTTAACCTTCTTACTTGCCTAACTTTGGTGGCAATGCTGTTATTTTCAGCTTATAAAACAAGCTTTTGGTTTTGTCTTCTTTTGCCTTTTTCTTTTTTTCTGTAGAGCTGTCTTGCAGCCTTCTTAATTAATTATAGCCACCAGTTCAACCAAAATTTAGTGTAAACCTTATGTCTAGATCCTAATAACTTTGTCTACAAAAAATGACCTGACTTGAAAATTTCCCAGGTTTATTTTTAAGACAAAGGTATTTTAAACATTCTGAGGAAAAAAAAAAATGAAAAGTTTCTTCATTTTAATAAGTATCTGAAATTAAATTGCGTAACTGCAATTCTGCTGCTTTTAAAAAGGTTGTAATTTTGCACAGGAAATGAATAATAAAATTTAAAATGAGAAATTATGCAATAAGAATAGTCATTTTCCATGAAATAAAGGACAGGAAAACTATTTATATGTTTGAATTGCTTTAAAGGTACCTGATTTGCAGTGATATCCTACTAAATTTGTTGCACTTTTACCAAAACACCCGGAGATTTCGTACCTATAGGTGGCTGCTGGACTGCAGCACTCTGACCTTAATTTTCTCTTAATGGTGGTTTGGACTTCCTGTTATGTGTAGTTGGGATTAGAGAACAGCCTTTTAAGGAAAGAAACAGTTTTCATTTTCTTTTTATTAAAAGAAAAATGAACTGAACTGCTGTTTGTAGCTATCTCCTTTATGTTATAGCCAGGTATAAAACAAATGTGAACCAGTTTGCAGACCAGAAGATGAATAAGCAGTGCTGAAGATGCTGAGTGGATGCCATTTTCTTCCTAGAGGAATTAATGTAATGTTTTATCTGTGTTCATAGTTCGAAAAGTTTGTTGATCTATGAGAATATTAGCTCAGAAATTTAAAAACTAGGCCATAGAAATACAAATAACAAACTGTAAACTTGCATGGAATACTTATTTTCAGTCCTGGTGTTTCACAGCGCAGGTGGCAAGGTAACCTTTTAAAGTACAGATGCAGCTTTTGTACTAATTCCCCTTTCTCTCCCAAAAACATGGCCCTTTCTGTTTAGAGGAGAATTTGCTGAAGCATAGGTAAGTTAGGTCAAGCATGGAGATCTGCCCAAGAAGCAGGCAGCTGTGAGCACAGATTGACACTATCACATTGACTCAAACAAATAGGAAAGGGCATATGAGCGCAATTCTGCTGACTTCAACAAGAGTATATAAATGTATTTCCGTTCAGAACAAAGCTTCTTACTGTGAGTGTGTGTGTGTTTGCAAAATGTGGTTGGTTTTTATAAAAATGAAAAAGAACAACACTATAGTATTGTCAGGACTTTAAGAAATGCATTTTGAATCTATGAAAAATAAGCAATTTCATGATGTTCTATTTCTTAAGATAATCCAATGTAATAGCTGTAGAAATTGAGTTTCATCTTGATATATGGTTGATTAAAAATATGCCCAACCCCCTAAATAGCAATATTTGCATTAAATGATGTTTACTTAAGACTGTAATGTTTAACAAGATATAATGAGATGTGGTACCAGAAGGTGAAATACAGTGAAATAGCATTGTTTCTTTTAACATAAACAGATATTTTATGAAGTAATTTAGACAAAAGTCTTCACCAACTGAACAAGAGAAAAAATATGAATGCCCATAGTCTTGCCATATCTGCTTGGCCTTAAAAGGTACTGGGTTAAAATAGAAAATTAGGTCAATTTTCACAACATTATCTTTTCTTTTTCATATCTATTCTCCAGTTCTTCTTCCATCTACGATGGCTGGCTACCAGGTCTTCATTCTCAAGAAAAGGGGTGTCTTTATTTTCAGGCACTTTCCAAAGATTGTCTTCATTGAGAACTGTCAGATGTTGATGGGTCTTGTCCTGTATGTAGGTGTTCAGCCTCTCAGGCTTCATTCAATCTGCCAGCAGACCAAATACTCCATCTACATGGTGGTATGCCAACTGACTCAGTCAGGGTGGTGTGGTGTCTGCAGCAAATCTCGCTCCAGGGCTGGGGGCAGCTGCAGAGTCTGGCCATGCACAGGTGCTTGAGAATCAACAAAAGCAAAATTCTTCTTTCAGCTCTCCCATATATGTATGTTATTTGGAGATTTTGGTCTGCGTCTTGTCATTATTTGGAAGACTGGTGGTAGACAAGTCAATTATTGAAGATTCAGGGCTTCTTTGAGAGGGTCCTTTTCATCTTGAAACCCAACCTGTCTAAAAGGGTTAAAAAGCTCTTGCTGTCCATGCCCTTGTGCACCCCAGCCTGCTTGCTGGGACGGTCAGGGGCAAGGCCTTTACTCTGTGTAAGAACTGCTCAGTAGTAATGAATAAAATACCTGTGTTGCCATCAACACTATTTGCAGCACAATATCCAAAGCATATCCCCATACCAGCTGTTATGAAGAAAATTAACTCTATCCCAGCCAAAATCAGCACACAGTTACTGAAACCAACTGTAGCTAGAATATCTGAAAAACACAGCACAGCAGTGTCCATGAAATGCAGGCAGACCTGTTCAAATTGAAGTAGTAAATGCTCTACTCTAATTACTATTGTCAAAGTTTGCTAATCTTTACTCGTAATGAGCAGTACCCTTTTCTGTGAACAGAGACACAGAGACTGCGTTTAAACGGGAAGTTCTGCAGAATTGCATGATAGAATAAATGATAAGAAATTTGATAGAGAATTGTGAATCCTATGTAGTGAAGCATAATGCAGAAGTCATGAGGATATTTATATGATGCCTGAGATCTTTAAAGTTATACTCAGAGACCATTCATAGCAGGAACTAAAAACTACACCACATACAACTCAAAAAATGATAGGAAGCCTTTGTGAGGATTTTACAGTCTGAGTGCATGAAGACAAAAAAAATGGAGATTCTTTAATTGCTGGAAAGTATCAGGGGTCCTCTATGAAGCTCCTGGGATTCCTCTCAGCAAGAGAGGAAATTACTGTTAGCACTCAGACCTAAGATGATATCCTTGTCTTTCTGCCTCAAGAATGAAAGAGTGAGGAGACTGTAGTGGAAGAATCTTTGATGGACAAAGAAAACAAACTAATTTTCGAATTCCAAGTTCAAGTTGCAGAGTTAGAAGTCAAAACAAAGATATCAACCTTACCTTATACTATTGACTTTTAAACTAATCAAGTTTACCTGCCACTGCTAGGAAGGAATAAAAGCAACCCATGAGATTAGCCTCAGAGCCATTTTTGTGAGCTTACCTGAAGAACAGCAAAACCTCAACTCCTGAATGAATTCATTTTCCATAGCAGAACAGATATAAATATCAGCTCTAGTTTACAATCTAAGTAAGATTTTTGCCTCCATTTCTATTAATATGATAATGCTTCAACGTCTGCTCAATTAAAGCCTTATTGTTAAGGAAAAAATATTAAACCAGTTTCCAGTTTTAGTAATCAACAAGTATAATATTTGAATTTGCTATGGGAACAAGAAACTTTCCTCAGTTTCCTAATAATCACAGCAAGAAGAAAATATGTAAGATTCCTGATGGTTGTAACTTGGCACAGTCAAATGCCTCATTAGAAAGATAGTTTTGGTGAATAGAACTGTTGCTTTGACTTTCTGAGGGGCTGTGGTGTCCTTAATGTTAAATAACATTTGAGTGATATCCAGAAAGTAACGTCCTGGTTCCTTTTACCACTATTCTCTTTTCTTCAGAGTCAAACGTCACTGACTTGTAGAGGAACGAAAAGGAAGGCTAAGCTAAGGTTTTTGTTATCTTTATGAGCCTGAAAGTTATTTAGCACAATGTGCTGATCCTTGGTATTGCAGAAGAGCAGGAAACTGTGGGCTAAACAAAGCCAATTGGCCTGAAATGATTTGCATTTAAAAAAAAAAAAAAAAACCCAAAAAACCAAAAAAAACCACAAAAAAAACCCAAGCAAAAAAAAAGAAAAAACCCCCAAAATAACACCCCCCCCCCAAAACCCCCCAAGACAACAGAAAAATCTCAAAAAAAAAAAAAAAAAAAAAAAAAATTTCCTTAATTTTACAGTGACTGTGAAGTTTTGTAGTTCAACTTTCTTAGACCTTTTAGGTGATCTCCACCCACACACTCTGTGGATCTCTGCAGATTGTGGTCACGAGTTGTGGCTTGGTCACAAAGTGTTAGGACCATTTTACAAAATCTACAGGAAAATTCTTGAAACCAATTTATCTGGAGTGCTGAGAAATGAACAAAACCAACCAGCATGACATGGGGAAACAGCACTTGTCCTCTGCGATTTTTTTAACAGGTCTGGCTTGCATGAGCAGTGGTCATGAGCTATTCAGATGAGGATGTGAGTTCTAGGAAGACAGAGTATCTATCTTTAACTTTCATCAGCTTCCTGACTGCACTGAGGATTTTTCCTCATACATAGAAAAGGCAACGTCATTTATCATTGACTGAGAATCACTGATACATTTTAACAATGGAATTAGCTATTCACTACATCACAATGACTTGCTCTCTGTAATTCGCCATTAATATGCTTCCACCTGAACAGTGCAAAATGTGAATTAAATTGCCACAGAGAAAAATGATAATCCTATTCTTTGATTCCATTTAAAAGTGGACAGTTACAGTCTCTTTGCTCATAATAATGTTTATCCCTCTCTTCCAAACAATTTCACTTTAACTTGCCTTAATTTTCTTTTTAATTCATGAAAAATGAATTGCAGTGTGCAATGTGACCTTTTTGCCACCTTCAAAATTTTAATTTATAAATATTTAAATATATAATATGATTATTTTTACTTTATATAATTAGACAGTAAATTTATAAATATAATTAAAATATAAATTCATAATTATAATTTAAATGTAGAAATATCTATTTAAATGTAGAATATAATATTTAAATGTAAAATATAATTATCACTGCTTTATAATCAACCCTAACCTCCTTCCCCTCCCCCAAAATGGAAAGGATAGGACAACATTAAAGATTCAGTTGAAGTTAGTTCACAAAAAACCAAAACAAACCCAAACAAATGAAAAAATACCCAAACACATGAATAGGAGAATCACGCTGAAAAGTCATTTATAATATATTGCCTAGTCCAAAGCATATCTCTGGCATATGTCTAATACTAGACCTCTATAGATTGTAGCGCTTCCAGGAATATACACCCTTTTCTACTAACATAGATAAACTTTGCTGCTCTCATAGCTGGTCTATGTCCTCATGAAAGACAACTATTTAAATAATAGGAAAACATTTTTACGTCTGTGACTCCACCAGCTGTTCACCTCTTCTCTGAAACCCAGGAACGAGAGTACTTCATAGTAAATTGTAAAATGCAAATGTTCAAAATACATAAGTACGTTTTTTGAATAAGACAACTTATATTGATGATGTTGTATGTATAATATTTTTTTCTGCTCTCAAACTGTTGTTTTGTAAGCATTTGTAAAGATCTGAGGTGTTAGGCTCCTTTTTATGTGATATTTTTATGTGCAATGCTAAGTGGTGTGGCTGGGAAACAAGATTATGTGATCTGTATTGCTTTTTCAATACCATCCTTAAATTTGTAAATTCAGCTTATTATATGTGTGGTAACATATTCCAAGATATAAAATAGATAATCTTCCCCTATTCCCTGACACCAAACTCTCTATCAGAAATCTAATAGTGCTCTAGTTTGATAAGCATTGATATAAGGAGGAGTGGAGCAGGAACATAGTCCAAAGGAGTGCTCTGGAAAAACATGATTTTTTTTCTGCTGTTACTGGAATGAAGATGAAAGCGGTGATGGATCTTATTTCTGGAATAAGTCACCTCCCTAATGCAAATGCCTGCAGCCTCTCCCCTAGGCGGGAGTGCAGTGCCTGGCTTCTCAGGGCCATGGTGGATGGGCAGCAGGAACTACCTCTGTTGCTCTAAACAGCTGCTTGCTTTATCAGTGACTACAACCACTTCCAGGTGTGTTTAATTTAAAGAAGAATTTTGAGGTATTTTCCTTATGTCTTGAATAGCACATAAAAATGCATAGTTTTCATAGTTCAACACGCTGATGCTGAAAAGACTAAATAAGTGATTGTCCTTGCTGCAAACACAGGGAAGACTGGGTTACAGGTATGTCCCAATGCGTTCTGGCTTTCTCATGATGTTCATGGAGACCAGTGCTCTCTCTATAAATCATTTCTTCTTGCTCTAACTTCTGCTTAACAGGATACATGCTTTTCCAGTTCTTCTAGTTTTCTGTCCTGCAGTGAGTCAAATATTTTTCTGGTGGTGGACAGCATAACATTTGAACAAATCCATATATATTTTTTTATTATTATTATTTATTTTTATCATTATTATTAATTTTTTTATTTTTATCTGCTCCTTTTGGAATGCAGCACACAGAGGGGGCATGGTAAATAAGTCACTTTTATCAGTAAACATGCTCCCATATTAAACCTCTCATTCATTCTGGAATCTGCAGGTAGCTTAAAGCATGCCTTATGTCAGTATCATCACAGCCTGGAGACACATTGCAAAGCTGGGAAGAGACTGACTTTCAGATAACTATCTGCTTATGATAGTAGTACAGAAGGGCTCTCAGTCAGACTCCCCACATCTGCTCCAGCTAGGAAAGAAACACAGCCTAATAATTTTTATGACTATTAGTATATTGGGCAGAACCCCAGCTGATAAACAAACACAATGGTATAGCCCTCTTTCTCTCACTATATGTTCATAATATATTAATCTAAATATCCTGTTGTCTAAAATCATTGCAGGATATAAAGGCAATTTTTTTCCCCTCTAAATGCCTCAAGATCATCACTGGCCTTCTACATAACTACTGAAAAGTTATTCTCTTCAGGTCACATTTTGACTCTTCCTTTGCCCCATGGAGTACTAAATGTCTACAGTTTCACAGGTCCTGAACCTTTGCATAAGGAACTGCCAAGTCTATGAGCCTTGACTGTGGCAAACAAATTAGGAAGAGCATTTTGGTATGCCTCTTAAGTCTGTGTCTGTTAGTATTTACTCAGACAAGCATGGAGACACCTTAATTTTCATTTCACCTGAACCAAACCACAACACTATGCAGTGTTTCATCTCCTCTGTGGCTCTATTTATACTCTGGCATGTTTTCTTGCCTAGAGCTAAATGTCCTTCAAACATAATTCCCTTGTTTGCTTTTCTACCAAGACATATGTGTTAGCTATCATTTTACCAAGGGCAAGAGAGAAAACTCAGTTTTGCTTTTCGGCCTGTGCAGCATTCTCCACACTTGCTTAGGTTAGTTGTGTCCTTCACCTCCACAGCAAACTCCTTCACATGTATATCTATTTCTTGAGAACTCACTGACACATACTTTCCCCCCACAGAGTACACAGTGCCATTAGTCACTCTTTTGGTCACTCGCTTCAAATCACTTAATAAACATCCTGTAACAGCAGATTGCATAAACAGTTATTCTTCCCTGCATCAACTAATTGGAAAAAAAAAACAACCCTAAAGTCTGCTGCCAAATGCTTAACCACAGTGAACCAACAGGGTTCTGCTGATTTAAATGGAGGTTTGATCAAATCTCACATCTGAAGTTTCATTATCTTGGTAATCCATCACGCAAAACCTTAACTATTACCTAATGAAAGAATTTCTCACCTTCATTTTCATTGCTGATGGAATTGGGCAAACTTTTTCTAATAGGAGGTTCTTACATGAATCTGGATTTTAAATCTATTTCTCTGACTTCAAGTATTCAGATTTACTAGAAGCCACTTGATATGCTCCTATATGAATCTAAGCCATAGCATAATAGCACTTTCATATTCAGAATACTTATTTTTATGACATATCTTTTACCAAGGCTGTCACTAGCAAATCTCTAACCATTTTGTAATATCATTCAGGGTTAAATTTGCCTTTGTCACTAACTACAGGCTGCATAAATTCACTAGGATCCTTTAAAGGACTGTAAGTACAGGCTGTGTGAAACCATTCTTTAATTGAAGCATCTCCTGAGCATGTGTCCTGCAAAAAAACCCTCGAGGTTTTGACATTTTTACATAATCCATTTTTGCCTAATATTGCTGATTTCCTGATTAGCTTTCCTTTAAATTTATGAAATACCTCTAGTATTTAGTGCAGGACTTCTTACTGCTGTTGTTATCTCAGACAAATAGAATTTTGATACAAGCCAGAGCACAGAGCTTCTTTAAAGCCTTTCTATTTTTTTTTTTTTTTTGATGTGCAAGTAGGAGGCAAAATAAAGGCAATTTTGACCAATACAGAGAGGAGCCTTTACTTTCTCCTCCTCAGAACGTCTCAGGGAGAAATATAATTAATTCAGTCAGCAGCTGAAAGGGACACTCAGCTTATTCGAGTTTTTTTTAATACCCTTTCTTCTTGCCAGTAACAGTTTCTGACATTATTACTAGGCAAGTTTCACACACAATGCAATTAGATATTGTTAACAACACAGATGACCAGAATGGCTAAAATTGACTTGACCAACTTCCATAAACAGTATCATACTCCTGAACTGTTTAGGAAGATGTATGCTAATTCTAAGATGGTCTTTGCACTCCTTTGCCTCTTCCGTAGAATAAGCTGGCTGTGCATCTGCCTTCAGTGGATGCTGGTTGCAGGGAGATCCTGCACGGACAAAGGCCATAGAAGAGTTCTCCTATTTGCCCTACTGACTAATTCAATGAATCAGAAACACAGCATCTGGCTGACTTTTGAACCTCTAAAAGCTTTCCAATGGATACGATCATAGAAGACTTATACTTACCATCAGGAGGTTAGCTTTTCATGATACTTCTCATGCTTCAACCAGATGCAATTAGTCAGAAGACTCCTAAACATATATTTAAGGAAATGTGTTAGTTTTTGTCTAGCCCAAACTGGTCTGGTCTTTGAGAAGATTACTTTTCCTAATGATATTCAATGACATAATGAATAGGGACCCTCACAAGCAATTAAATTGTAATAGATATTTTGAAAAACAATTTTGTCTTCTATAATGTGGAAAGAAATACAATTGGGATGAAAACAATGATATTATAATTAATTAGTAGATGTATTCACTATTACTTCTGAACAAACCATACAAGTATCACTAAGCAGTAACTCTTTATTCTAATACTTGAAATGGCTTAGCCAAATTGCAGGGAGAAATTATTTATCAGACTTACCCTGCACTTTCTGAAAAGGTGCTTCCATGCACTCTTAGCAATCCCAGACCGGTTAAGAGTACTTAATTTTGTTTTAATTTTTTAAGGGAATGTGAACAAAAGCAGGGAAAAGAGCAAAAGTATATGGAATTCATTTTAAACGGACTTCTATTAATCATACATGTTTTGTTTCCTTATTCCTAATTCAGTATTTTTAAAGTTTTCAGCATTAAAAATTAGAGAAACAAATAAACAAACAAACCAAAACCAGTACAGCTGGGGAGAATACGCTTTATTAAGATTCTGAGCTAGCAACAAACACCTTACTGTAACGTTTCATCTGCCTATGCGATGAACATCTGTGACTTCTTGGCAGAGAAGGCAGATGCAGTATGGAAGTCCTCCAAGTTCAAATGTGGCCTTTTGTTATCCCTTCTTATTCTTCACTTATTCTTCCCTTCTCATTCACAATTTTTTTCACGGACCCTTCCCTTCCTGTGATTATACTGGTGGCTTCAAGAGGCAACTACGAAGACTAAGCAGCTGTTTTGGGGAGAGGGAAAGCATTTGCAGAAGTAAAAATCTGGATAGAAGGGAGAACACAAGAAGTGGGAATACAAGAAGTGCATCATGTCAAAGGACTGATGATGGAGTATCACAGACACTGGACAGGGAATGTGGTTCATAGCTATTTGGAAAAATAAGCATGTAAAAGCAATAGAGCAGTGAGAAATTCTTGGGAATCTCATGAAGGTAATTCTGTTTAGTAAACAACCGTACGAGAACTTTTTGTTGAAAAGTGCAATTTAGCGTATGAATGGAGGAATGAATTTAATTATTTATTCAGTTTGCTAGGGGTTTTTTTGTGGGTTTTTTTTGTTTGTTTCTTTGTTGGTTTTTGTTTGTTGTTTTTTTTTCCTAGATACATTCTAAGAAAAGGCAAAATGATTGTGCATAAAGGGTCGTTTGGAGGGAAACTCAAGAGGAGAACTCCTGTGCAATCTGCTTGCCCAGGTAGGGTCAGCTGTGAGATAAAACCAGATTGTTCACAACTTTGTCAAGGTGAGACTTCTCTTCCTTGGAGTCAAGGCAAGATAATGTTTTCAACAAGACTGATATTTAAGCTGAGACCAGTAATTCTGCAATTTAAAGGACCTACTAGTCAAGATAGATCTTGAGAAACACCTCCTTTAAAATAAAATGGTAAATGTGACTGTAATATAAAAAGCTCTGATTATTTTTAGTGTGAATTATTTCACAAAAACCCATTAATTTTACGTTAGTAGTGTCATGGTTTAGGCCGTAAATCAGCCACACAGTTTGCTACATGGAGAATCAAAAGAATGCAACTCCCACAGGTTGAGATAA
>JANRGW010008801.1:0-34148 GCA_024733675.1 Psilopsiagon aymara | reverse complement strand
TCAGGCTGGGTATACGTGGTGAGCTGTTGTATTCTTTTCCCTTGTATTTCTCTTGTCATTATTATTACTAGTAGTAGAAGTAATGGTTTGTGTTATACCTTAGTTATTAAACTGCTCTTATCTGAACCTGTGGGAGTTGCATTCTTTTGATTCTCCTTCCCATCCCTCCAGGAGCAGAGTGAAGAAAAAGGGGTAAGTGAGTGAGCAAACTGCGTGGCTGATTTATGGCTTAAACCATGGCATTGGAAGAAAGTGAATATTGCTTTGAAAGGTGGGGTCACCATCTCCTGGTTGGTACTTAGACGCACTGCTAGTGCCCTGCTATGATAGAATACTATTTTTGGACTACAGCAATGCAGAACTTCCTGGAAAGGAAGATATTAGTGCTGTACAAGAGCAGCCATTCCTGTATTGGCCATCACCATTGGGTATAGTGTGATGCTTCTGTAAACACTGCCCTATTGGGTACATAAAAAACTCAGATTCATATGCTAGTCAAGAAAAAAACCTGTACTGTAACCTTCTTTCCCTTCAGGGAACTTCCTAGTTTGCCACACTGTGCAATCAACTACTCAAAATATTTTCTTGCTTGCTCACTTTAATTTCTCCACTTCCTCTGAAGCAGGCAGTATTTGCAAATCACATGTCCTTTATCTCATGAGAGATCTGGTCTTACTCTGGGGTCACACATTATGTGAAAAGATTATCTTCTGTGAAATTACCTCTTACAGTTTGGCTTTCCTTCTGCACCAGGGCTGAAACAGTGGCTCAGAAGTTATTCGTTATTTTAATCCCTTCTGGATAGTATGTAAAAAATTGGCAGAGGATCTATATTATTAATTGAGGCAGAAAAGCACATCTTGCAATAGATATCTCTGTCCTGTAAACCAGGCAAAGAGCCCTTCCCTCTGTGTGCCAAACTCCATGGCGATCCCTGGGTTTCCAACATGTCATCCAATATTTTGCTTCTACCAGTCTTTCTGTGACATCATTGCTCACTTTTTTGCATTTTTTTCCATCCAGGCCCCCCCTCTTCCTCTGCCTGTTCAATTGCCATGGAGTGCAGTCTGTCACATCTAGGGTGCTCTGGAATAGTTAGCCACGTGCACAGATACCCCTAATCTGGAAATTTGTCAGAGTCTAGGGAAAAAAGGCAATCCTAGAACAGCAAAACAGACAAATGAGCTCTTTAAATCTTCTCCTTACAAGCTACATTCTACAGTAGACTTGTGTGAAGGTGTTGTCTACCTCCTAAATTCCCAAGCTTCTCAGTAGCCAATGACCTTCATCAGCATTTTCCTATTGACATGATGGTTTTAGGGTGCATAATGTTGAACATAGCCTGCACATCTTTTGGGGATTGTGCCTTCAGTTGTTAGTGAGGTGCCTGCCAAGTTCTGGGTCCTCAAATGACATTATGTAATCAAGTAGGGTTGAGTTAACAAAGATTTGTGATGGGACAAGGCTGTTAATCTAGCATTTTGGCTTCTTCTGTTGTCAGTCAGGCTGCAAATGGTGTTACCATCTGCTTTCCTCTGCGTTTTCATCCAGGCTAGGAGATATGCCCTTGAGAGATTAAAAAAAAAGGGACAGAAAAAAAAGGACCAGCTTGATTTCAGGCTGCAGCTTGAAGTTTGTGCCAGTCATTGGCAGAACACTTTGTAGGCAGTCATGGGGTGCTAAAACAAATGGCTTATCTATTATGGAATATATTTTCCAAGAAAAATTTTGGGATAGAGCCACAAGACTCTCTGGAGATTTTGGATGGTCTCCTTTCCTTCTTCGAAATACATTTCTTATACTGGCAGAAATATATTTGTAGTCTTTCTATTTGATTGAGGGAGCTCAGAGACTATTTTTGGTACTTTTTTTCTTTTTTTTTTTAAATTAGCATTGAAAATTCCATTAGAAGAGGTATGATTGCGAACTAGATATTTTTTCTCCTTAACAATGTTACTACTTTTTATGATCTGTTTAATTGGACATGTTGTAACACAGAAACACAAGAGTCTTGGGAAGAGCTTTTCTGCAAACCAAGTTCTCCATCTTTTTTATCTGAGCTGTTGTGTGAAATGCTTTAAGATTAATGCATAAAAAACAGCAAAAACAACAAAAAAACCCACTTTTTCACCAAAGTTGAAATGAAGCATCTGAACCAAATAACCTATTGTAAACTAAGATGACTTTCTGACTCAACTCATCAGACTAATCAAATTCCTAAGATCTTAGGAGTCTATGGTGAGTTGATTATTTCAAAAAAGCAAACAATAGCTGAGGGAATGGATATAAACCAGATTAAATGAAAAGGAAAAAAAAAAAAAAACAAACCAAAAATAATAATAAAAAAAGAGAAAATTTGCATTCCCATATTACTTAACTACATATCTCCTGTTTTTTCCTCTTGTAATGTAACTTTTTAATTTACCAAAACCGCAAGCATTGTATTTTCATCATTACCACTGAAAAAAAAAAAAAAAAAAAAAAATCTTTGCCTGGAAGGAAGATCTCAGGAAAATAAAAACGAACATGAAAAAAAAGCCTACATAATTTTGCCCATTTTCATTTTTTTTTAGGAAATAATATAAACCAGGTTTTCATCTCATGTTAATTTGTGTAGGCTCTGGATGCATGATTGTTTCACATTCCTGATTTAACATAACTGGCTCAGCACTGCTGGGAAAGAATATAGGGAAGAAGGATCTCTAAGTTAATAGCTTGCTATAGTACATGCTCTAGTCCTCATGTTTTGAAATAATTGAGACTTGTCCAATGCAATATCCAGCTCAGGAGGAAAAGAATTATTCTTCTATGTGTACACAATGAAGTACCACTGACATAAGCACAGTCTGAAGCATACAGCTGTTCTAACCTGATTCATCAAAACAACTTACTACTGAATTCCAGGCAACCACAAAAGCATATAATGAATCTGATTTCCATAAATTGATATAGATATAATGATCACAGACACTTCTTAAATTTTTAAGTATTTTCATAATCTCTGGCTTAAAATTCTTCTAAGAGGAAGGAACTGCAGTTAAATCTTTGCAGTCTTCACATAGGCTACATAATGACAAGTTTAAGGCATAAAGGAAATGCACATCACTTCAGAAAAAAACCTGAGAAAGGGAAAAAAGAAGCAAGAATGGCCAAACTATTAGGAAAAGTAAATCACTTGAATTGAATAGTAGCTTTCAGAAAATCTAAGGTTCTCAGCAAATGAGAAAAACAGAATGCTGGTGCTGGTGAGCTGAACATCAGAGGCACAGTAAAATGCTTTTCTTGAAAAGCATTCGCAAGTGTTTTTCATACACTTAATACATTGTTCCTCAAACACATTAGGAGTAAAAAGCCTTCCAGAAGGTCTCTAGAGTCAGTAGGTAATAAAGGCATAAAAAGAGCACTCAGAAAATAAAGGGCCAACCAGAAAACTAGATTTATTTTCTGCCCTTGTATTCATTGTGGAAGAGGTTAGGGAGGTTCCACACTGGAAGCCTTCATTATGAGGTATTCACTGAAGATCTGAATCAAATTCAAGTGTCAATTAATGTTAGAAACAAAAACAAACCCACCAAACTGAATAAGTCAACATTTCCCTAAGAATTCAAAGGGAGTTCAAGAATAAGAATGGTGAGCAATTGTCAGTGGTATATAAAGTATCACTTAAATCCACTTTCATACCTGAGAACAAGCAAGCAGCAGATACAGTAAAGACAATTTTTCAAGATATATACCATGAATGATCCAGGGAACTACAAGCCATTATATGTAATATAAAATCAGCAAATCAGGAGTCAATCTGATTTTTTTAAAAGAAAATCCTTAATGCATATGAAATTTTTGGTGAAAAAAACAGTATAATGTGAAAAAAAAAAAAGATGTAGCTGCAAAGGTTGGCCTGGGAATAATACAAAACTGTATCTGGTGAGAAAAAGAAACAAATATAATTTGATATAAATGTTATGTAATACACATGGGTGAAAAATCTTATTTTGCGTATAGAATAAGGGATCTACATTGAATAATGTAGCTGAGGAGTAAGATTTGGGGTTATGATGTGGAGTTCAGTTAGCTTCCACAGCTCAGAAGGAGAAAAAAAAACCAACAAAACCTGAAAATAGCCTGTTAGAAGTTATTAGAGAAAGAATAGAGAACAAATAGAAAACATTTATGCTCCTATGTAAATCTGTACCACATAGTTTCCACCCTCCTCTACAAAAAGTCTCAAGAAGGGCAACAAAGATAAAAAACCCAATATTGAATACTTTCCTTACTTTGACGGAGTAGACAATGGCTTACCCTACTGGAGAACAGACAGCTGAAGGAGAATTTGATAGAAGTCTGGAAAATCATGTCTTGCAAGAGCAAAAAGAGATTGATTATCCAATGTCTCTTCCAGCACAAGAACTAGGAGGCATTAAATTCAATTAGCAGTGAGCAGATGAAAAAAAAAAAAAAGGGCAGAAAAGCAACTTCTCTTACGTCTCATGTCTGAGCTGCAGAGCTCCTTGCTGGAATACATCGTGGGTGCTAAAAGCTGTAGGAACCAAAGGGAAACAAGTTCATTGGGAAGTAATATATCAAGGTAAGTTAAAGAGATACTATCACCTCTGGTTCAGGAGGTACCTGAAACATAAGTTTTTGGAGGCTATCTTGGGGAAATAGCCCCTTACAGAAAATCTTTCCAAGGCTGCTGACTTCTTCCCATGTTAAATAAATAATGTATTTTGACAGATCTTTTGTCTGACATAATACCACTTTCCTCTTTGTCTTATAATTTTCATCCTCATTTTCAAAAGTTAAGGACAACAACAAATCAAGTTTTTTTTTATTTATTTCAGAGACCAATTAACAAATTTTTTGGCTGCCTGATTTACAAGGAAAGTTGTTCAGATATGCTTACTGTTAAAGCTGGTGGGAGTGAGAGAAGAGCATAAGCAATAGTAAGCAATAAAACAAGAAGTTTGAAAGTATATTCTTTTAATTTCAAAAAGATAGCAAGGAAAATAATTACGTATTTCCTTAAAATAAAATATTAGTTAAAACAGTATTTAAAACAAAGATCTACAGAACAGGATGTCCCAAGAAGCCATGTAAATAGAACTAAATAAAAAGAAAAATTTATAATGAATACATGCAAAAGAAACATTTTGGAAATCCATCTCACATCATTAATTTCTGCAATATATTTCTCTATTTGGAGCGCATAATCTGCACAAGTGCACATACAGAGGTGCAAACAGCATATTAGTAAGATGAAATTCAGGGAGACAAATTGGCATGCATATCCTGAAGAGTGCTGTTTTTTCTTGCTTATAGCAGCTGCTGTAGAGCAGCAGACTCAGGTTGAAGTGAATACATCAGGGTCTGATTGGTAAGTGAAGCTATTGGAAATGAATTAATGTCATTACAAAACTAGCTGTTCTCCTTTGTCTGTGAAGACTATCGTCCAACTGAATATCTTAATCTGTTTTTTGATATTTTTGATATTTTTGTTTAAAGCTTTTGGTCATTACTTTTTCATCAGTCTGTCTCTAGTCGACCACTTTTATATAAATAGCTTTTCAATGAGAATTGTAAATCCTATGCCCCGCAATTTGAACGGAACAAGTTCTTTCTCATCAGTTAGAATCCAATTAAAAGCTAACTCATTCAAAAAAGATTTACAAGCTTCTGAACAGAAAAACTGTCTTCAAACATTTCAGAAACACCTAATACACTCCAAAATCTGCTGTGTTTCTTTCACCATAGCTAAGTAATTAAAGTTATCTTCTATTATTATCAGATTCTCTCCTTTAACCCACTTCCTTAGGGGGCTGCAAAACTTGTATCAGTCCGTTGACACCCAGTAAAAGATGATTTTTTTCACTGGCATCATTCAGATGAAGGTATTAAGATTCCTAGGTTCCTTAGGAACAATATCCATGCACATCATTCAGGAAATCTGATCATTTTGTGTGAGTGATGATAGGGATTGTTTCCAATGTGCCTTGAGCAATAAAGCCCCTAAACCCAGGACTAGGTTTCTATGTAACAAACCCTATGAAGCTACGCAGAACAAGTACAGTGTACAATACACACAAAGAATGAAACCCTTCTGTAATTTTAATTAACAAAGCACTATAAATAGTCAAGAATCCAAAAGCTCCAATGTGCCTTTAGCCTCTGGAACAACTCCAACAACATAAGAGTTAAGTAAATTGCATAATGGCTTCTTTTTCTATAAAGGAAACAGAATCACAACTCTGCTGGATAACTTATTGAACAGACATGATCAAAAGCTGTCTTTCTGCTTTGTCTACCATACCATCTGCTTATTTCTTCCAGAATGTCATTCTGGCAACGGACCCACTTGTTGCAATACAACTTGGCAGAGAAGTGACATTGCCGAGTACTTTGTTTATGCATGTCTCTGCATGCTTAAATTTATAAATATTCATAAAGTTAAATATTAACTAATTTAAATATACAGCACTTCTCTGTGTTTGCTGTAGACAATTTGTAGTGAAACAGACTTCTTGCATTTATGCTAGAAAAAAAAAAATAGCAGATATCTGGATTCACAGGCGAGATCTTGGCAGATTTTCTAAGACTCCACTGTGCTTGGGAAATTTTGGGATTTAGTATGCAAACACACTAAAATCAACAGATCAAGAAAATTACAGGTGAGGTATAAAGTTATAAAACAGACAAATCACGAGCCAGAGGTAAATTCAGTATATGGTAAGCTTGCCTTAGAGAGTAAATGCCTGTTTGGAGTGTGTACTGCTGATCATAAAGATCTAATGACCTCTGTTAATGGGCACCTGGGCAGAAGATGAAATTCTAGTTTCCAAATTATTCTAAAATGTTGACTGCCATTTATTAATATCAATCTTGTCAGACAATAAATGGAAAAACAATGCAATTAGTTTTCTAAACAAGCATCTCAAAAAGGCAACCTTCCAGAAATTGTTCAAATTCTTTTTCTTCATCAAGCACCATGGAAGGTTTTAAGAAATATACCAATCTGCTGTTGACACGTCTCTAAACTCCTTTGCTAGCCACCCTGAGTATCATGGGTCAGTATCTTTACAAGCATGTAGCACAAGGAGGGCTTCAGATATCTTAATAACAATATAGCAAAATAGAATAGCTGCCTGAATTCTGCAAAGCAGTGTTTGCAATGTGTACTTGAATTTTGAGAAGCTGTTTGGTTTGACCACAATTGTGCCCCTTTTTAGTCACTATTTATTAACATTCTTATGGGTCTTTGTGGTTTGGGGGTTTTTGTTTACAGGAATATTTGAAAATCTGTGTATAAACCTATTCAGGCAAAGAATAGTGCTTTGTCTTGTGTTACTTTTCACTCTATTTTGTTTTTTTCTGTTAGTCTTTGTTCATCTATTTAAGTTTTAATCATGCCATATCAAAAGCAGAATTTGCTCCATGTTACAGGTGCCAAATTCATATCAAAATACCTTGTGAACATTCAAAATTAAAAAAATTCAGGAAGATTTTTTTATTGCAAATTGTTAGCTGCAACTGTCTAACAAATGTTTGCAAAATTTTGCATTGGGTCACAATGAGATAAATTAGTCCATTCATAATAAGTATATGACTATGAAGTTTTTATTGCAGCCTTCTGGAGCTCTATTGAAGTCTGGAATATTGCAAAATCATCAGGAAACAAACTGGTGAGTAAGAAAGTGAAAAATAACTGGACTTTGTCAGATATCTTGACATCCAGTCAACTGATACTACTAATATTATATTTGTGATGTTTCTATTTTAGAAGCAAGAGTGAATTAGTCATAAAATCTTTAAGAACTTCCTCATACAGTTCTGTACAAGATTGATTTTGATGATGCAATATATAAAGTACTGACATACATTGCTAAGAAAATGTGCTCCATTTCAAAGGTGAAGTTTTGCACTTGTTGCGAAATCATAAATCTATCTCCTTCTTTTGCTGACATATTACACTATTGCAATTGGCTGAAACTAGTCTGCTAATTCTCCAGAAGAAATGAATCAGGGTTACCTAAAATGGAACACTGTTGCTTTTATTTATTTCTTAGTTGAAATAGTTTTTCTAAAGCCTTCACTCATATTTTTCATGCATTCAAATACCATTCTGAATGTATCATATGACTTTTTTTCCTTTTAGCCTGCTTGTTAAAATAGTCTCAGTTTTGCTTTTAGAAGAATCTGAAAAGCAGATAAAGTGAATATTAATTTGTTTTCTGCAAAGAAAATTGCATTGCCAATCATTGTTATTGACTGGTAATTGGTAGTGACATGAAATCACGGCAAGATAAATGATTATTATTGCTAAGTAGCAAATATTCTGTTCTGCAATGCATAATTTTCTAAAATAGACAAACTGTAACTGCAAAAAAATAAAAGCTACATCATCTGAAGAATTTCATTTCACAAGCTGTCAAGAAAGATGAAGATGAAAAATAATTAAAAGTGAATAAATAATTGGAGATACTGCTTGAAGAACACAACATTGCTATTTTTCGCTGTTTCTGGGTTTTATTCAATTTTCCCCTCCTTAGTATTTTTTCTTACATAGGAGGGCAGGTACGGAAAACAAGTAACTTCTTATCTGACCTGAAAGTTACAAAGTCCTTTTAAACATAGAAGGCTATGATAGGAAAGGCATTTGATCATTACCAACAGCTACTTGTACAAAAGGAAAAAAAGATTAAAAAAAAAAAAAAGAGGATTGAAATAGGGACATCAGTATCAGGCTTAAACAAGGCAATACAAAGCCTTAAGAATGTCAGTTCTAATTATTGCCATTGGCCATCTTAATAAGAACTTGAGCGTGACCGATTAGCACCACTCCCATCACATCAAGCAGAACTTTCTGTGTCAAAGACTCTGAAAGATGTCTTTGGTGTTGTGGTACAAGCGAGTAAATGAATAAATTTATCACTTGAATAAATATATCACTTAGAGATACATAGCCTGAAGATGTGCAGCTGCCAATGTTTGGGAGTGCTCTGAGTTTATGAAATAGAGTAACTAGCCAAAGCAAATAAAAGATATGTGAATAGAATGTGGTTAAAAATAGCTTATTCATTATGTAAGGTGTAAAGTCTTTCAAGCCTTGCAAAGAAAAACTCCTATTTAGCTTCAGTGATTTGAAGTGCTGGACAGTCAGGATTAGATTCAGTAGAGAGTGCGTGATACCATACTGGAAAAGCATACCATCTGCTATGGCAGAAGTGACATGAGATGTATAGAAGCTCTATATTCTCCTTGCATGGCAAGTAAAGGCCACTAAAAACACCCTGCAGAATCATAAATGGCCTGTTTTCAGAATCTTGCTCTTCAGCTCCACTGCATAATGTGCAAACTGCTAAGCTTGATATCAACCTGCAGTTCAGACTGCCCTGAAAAAAAGAAACCCAGATGACAAATCCTATGTCAAGTCCACTTACACAGCAAGGCGAACCTAAACATGTCAGATTGGTGGACAAGGTGGGGATTACAGACAGGGTCTATTGCAAGAATTATAAACTCAGCCAGATTAAATGAATTTAATGTGCAATGTCTGATGTTAATGCTCCACATGAATTTACAGCACTCCCAGTGCTGGAAGACCAATTCAGAACAGGTTGTGTACCAACAGATTTTTTTAAAAGGTGATGTGTTTTTGTGCGCAAGACAGGAAGATTCACAATGGAAAACTTTGTTGGAGGATAGAATTTTTATCCTCATGCTAACAGATATGGAATATACAAAAAGCTTCCAGGAAGCATTTTATAAAACAAAAATAAATATATAACCCAAAATAAATATTTTGAGCCAGTGAATAGATAGTCTATTTGAAATTAGCTTGTATGTGATAAGCAAAGCTATCCACATTGTGAAGAGAAGAAATGTTTTTAGATACTCATCATTCAATGAAAATAAGACAGCTTCTTTCTAGAGATGGCAAGACACCTGTTCAGAAAGTGGGACAGCCCTCTAAGCATGTGACTTTTCTGACAGAAGGAAGAATCATCTTTAGTGAAATATGCTTCTGCTCCCCATCCATCTTCCTTAGAGGGAGCATGTTTTTGTTTGCCCTGTTTGGCACCTTGCTTCTTTCTGCTCAGCATTTGCTGTTGTTGTGGGAAGAGTAGAGTCTTCCAAGGAAGCATGGCTTTAGAAGGTGGCTGCAAATGAAGAAGCGTGCACTTAACTCACAGCATGATTTATGAGAAATTTTGGTCTGTAGTGTAGCTGTCATCCACAGTCTATTGACTGCCTATTTTCTCAGGGCAAAGTAGAAAATAAAGCCTAAACCTACAGCTGTCCTCTGAGGCCAATGAAGGCTGTAACATATTTTTCTGTAGAAATCTTCAAAGGGTAAGGGATTCTGCAAGCAGGGCATAATTTAATCAGTATAGAACATTTTCTTAATTGCATTCCCATAGGCCTGAAACTGCAATAACAGCCCCTGTGTTTCCAATCTCACTGTGTCAGCAGAGGCTGATCTAGGTAATTTACCCAGCACAATGTTTCCCATTTCAGCCTTTGTTGCAGGGCAGCCTCGCCAAGGCTCTGTTTCCATCACTCCTTTTCAAGTTCACTAATGCAATACATTCTCCTCCATCTGTTCTTCTTCCATCTTTCTTTCATTCATTGGCATGTTTTGTTTCTAAGTTCTCACTGTGTTTCAAGTCTGACCATTATTTTTGGCTGACAGCAAAGGATAATAAAGGAAAACAAAACACAAGCCTTTTGCAAACAAAACTGCACAACAGCAACAGGAGAGAAACTGAAAAGAATATGTCTCTTTTTTCCATAGACTTGCTTTCTCATAATGCTCTGTATGCCATCCCCTACTTTAACTGTTGCAGGATAAGCCAGATCATAATTTGTTTGAATTGAGCAATGCTACCTATACAATTATATTTTCAAATAAAATCTGTCTTTTCCCTATGGCTGTTTGCTAGGGGCTCCTCTGCCCCTGAAAAGAGAAAGGAAAAAGTACAGCTGAAAACCAGTAATGGAAATGAATCGTTTTCCTGTGGAAGAGTTGAGCATTGAGCTTCTGGAGATTCATTTATGCAAACCTTCCCAGTCCCAAGTAATATGGATCTGCAAGGGCCAGATATAGATTCTGCATATGCGGAAAAGGAACGCAAACCAAACTGTTGTGGTACAAAGATTTTACCAGCAGGAGTCTGAGGGGGATCCATATCAGCAGAACAGCCGTTAGCAATTTTGTTGGGGAAGTCATTAACAGTGCAGAGAATACGTGACATTTTTCATAAACCTCATCCTCCCCAAAATAAATTAATCTCTTTTTTAAAATCTATTTCTTAAAAAAGTCTATTTCTATTCAGTTTCCTAATGAAAACTTTTATTTGATGCTCTCCCTTACCAAACTAGTGTAGTGTAATATCTGAGCACACAGCATATTGCATAGTTGCATAAGAGCTAATTACTGACAGAGTCCTCAAAAGGCAGTGAGTCTTAAATTTCAGTACTGGGGCTTAAAGCAGCAGAATTGCTAGCACAAAAGACATGAGCAAATGTATAAGTGCCATCTGTTTTTCAAGGAGGCCTGTTTTTACCCTGTCCAGTTGTCTCCTCATTCTTTTTGTTTTCTTTTATTTATTTTTAATGCCAACTTCATAGGTTGCTTTTACAGTTTTTCTGTTTTCATAAATCTTCTAAAACATCTGATTGTGACTGTAAAGGGTTAGATAAGCTATCTTCACTATATTACAAAATGTAAAATAGCATCTGTCTACACAAATGACTGAACCTCATCCCATTTCTGAAATAACTTTCTGAGATGTAACAGAGGATCTAATTGTTTGCACTGGATTTTATAACACTATGCTTATGATACTGCAGATGTATCATTATTAGCTATTATAGAGCAATTACACCACTATAAAAGTATAGTAATTCTCCTTTCTCAGGATAAACCATGGAAGATTTCATTGCATTTACAAATCTGAACTAAAGGGAGGAGGAGATGTATGGTTATGCCAACAATTTAGAGCAGATGACTGGAATTTTTCAGTGAAGCCAGACTGCAGAAAAATTCCCCAACCTAGGTTTAGCTCTGTAGTCCTGAGGAGCTGCTTAATGTATAAGAATGCCTCACACCTTTCAAAGCGCATGCTATTTTACTTTACTGTGAGTACAGAGTGGCCATCCTATTCAAATGTGACAAGATGTATTCCAAAGAGAGACAGTGTTAGACTCCTGAGAAATTAATTTACAGTATTAAGATTCTTGGTGAAAACAAGGCATTAAATCCTCATCCAGCTGAAATCAATGTGAAAGTATTAATTTCATTTGGACTGGGATTTCACCCACTGCTTCTTGTCACATCTTGCATGGCTCAGAGCCAAGATGCTGTTCTTCAGCTTCACCATCACTGACAATGTTAACAAGTACTTTGCTATTGCTTGTTCTACATACTAAATAATACTCCTAATTTGTTCTGCATTCAGAAAGGTAATGATTCAGAACTTTAATATGTCTCTGCCTGATTCTTTTTATTGGGTGTTCTCTTGGCTTAATTGACTGTATTGCCTCCACTGAGAAATGGATCCCTGCCTCTGCTCATGTGTGGTGCTATGGGTCCCTTCTCCCCTTTCCATAAATTCTGGTGACTTCAGCATCCCGGGACCAGACTATGATGAATAAATGCTGCATTCATTCTGCTAAGAACTAATGTACATTCCAACCTCTTTCTGACAGGCTTCTGAGCACAGCATAAATTTGTTTGCTTCGGACTCTTTTCAAGGCAATATTCTTTCTGTTCTAAATTGTCAATGTTAATTCTGTCATTACCACAGTTTTGATTTTCATTATTCTAAGACATGACACAATCAAGCTTAAGAGGAATTAATATTTCCTGGGAAATCCATTATCATTAATATATACTCAATTCCCAATGTGCAAAAAAACCCCTAGTGAACCAATAGATTAGATCTTGTTACAGAAGTTTTCCCTCTCCCCTACCACCCTTCACCCATTTCCCAGGTGCAGCATCACTTTTTGGTTTTTCTGTTTGCAGAGAGCCACTTGTTGCTGAAGAGTACTCAGCCAGGGCACTCTTGATAGGTTTTTAAATCTGCAAAAGAGATGGCCCTGCACTTTGTGAAGTTAGTGCCACACCAGTCAGCTCTACTGTGCAGTGCCAGTGAAAGTGGGACAAGGCTTTCTAATAGATCTTCCTTTTATTGGTACTATGCTCTCAATGTTGAATGGTCCACTTGACACACCTGAGGGATAGCATGCCATCCAGAGGGACCTGGAGAAGCTTGAGAAGTGGGCACATGTGAACCTCATGAGGTTCAAAAATGTCAAGTGTCTTGCACCTGGGTTGGGGCAGCCCCCAGTATCAATACAGGCTGAGGGATGAAAGGATTGAGAGCAGTCCTGAGGAGAAAGACTTGGGGGTACTGGTGAATGAAAAACTGGACATGAGGCAACAATGTGTGCTCACAGTCCAGAAAGCCAACTATATCCTTGGCTTGTGTCAAAAGAATTGTGACCAGCAGGTCAAAGGAGGTGATTCTCTCCTTCTTCTCCACTCTTGTGGGATCCCATTTGAAGTACTGCATGCACCTCTGAATCCTCACCTCAGGAAAGACATGGACCTGTTGGAGCAGGACCAAAGGAGAATAAAAAAAGTGATCAGAGGGATGGAACACCTCTCCTATAAAGAAAGGCTTGAAAGGGTTGGGGTTTGTGGAGAAGGGAAGGCTCAGCGGAGACTTCATAGCTTTCTGGTATTTAAAGGGGGCTTATAAGAAAGGTGGGGACAAACTTTTTAGTAGGGCCTGTTGAAATAGGACAAGGGGTAGTGGTTATAGATAAAAGGAGCAAAGATTAAGGCTAGAGGTAAGATGTTTTTTACAACAAAAGTGGTGAAACAGTGGAACAGATTTCCCAAAGAGGTGGTAGATGTCCCATGTCTGAGAACATTCAAGGTCAGATTGGGTGAGACTCTGAACATTCTCACCCAGTTGAAGATGTCCTTGCTCTTGCTCGTTGCAAGGGAGTGGGGGTTAAATGACTTTTAAAGGTCTCTTCCAACCCAAATTATTGTCTGATTCTATGATTCTATGCTAACACAAGCCTGAACAAATGCATGAGGCATATTCTGTCTCACACCTGGGACAAGCCAGGATGGTTTGAGACTATGATCTTGTAATTTTTGCTGCTGTGAGAAACTATCTGGGATTCTTACTTATCTGGAAGTAGAAATAGCCATCTGGGAGACAGCAGGGGATTGAATGGCTCCTGATGCTTTCTCATGGTATGTAAGTTAGAGTAAATTTCATCCTAACCTAAATCAGGTTTGCCACAATGAGATACTATCATTTAGACTCACAAAATGATCAGAATATATTTTTCCCATTTTCTTTGCTTAAATACTTAGTAAAGAATTACCATTAATACAAACTCTGTCATGTAATATGTTTCTATCCACATATGATCCTGCATTTTGAAAACAGCCTTGAAAGACTACTGACTGCCTCTCGTATCTGTGTCTATATTGCCTGTTGCTTGTAACTGATAAGAATGTGCTCTGAGCACTGTGATTAATTCCCTTCCATTACAATTTCCAGTGAGATGCTGTGTCTCTATGATTGCAGTTACAAACGGATAGATTTTAAATTAGCAGAATCAAAAAGGACATTAATTTGTCTGTGGATAAGATATTATTGGGAATAATGGTATAATATTATCACATATTCTTTTTTTAGTGTTCAGTTTTATGAACTGAGCAGTCATGAAAACATTAAAATAATGTGTGTATTTGCTTATTAAAACATTATTGTGCATAAATATTTATATTCTTCATCAACATTTCCTCAAAGGTACAGCTGTAGATATAAAGAAAATAACACTTGCATTGTACATGCAAAATCATGCAATTAGCTCCTCAGCTGGTGTAAATCATCATTGCATAATTGCCATCGAATGACACTATGGTGCATGGGCTAAAGATCTGGCTTTTTCAGTCTGCACTGGTTATTTCAATGTCTTTCATTTTGGCTGACCAGTGTTAGCTATCAGAGATGACAGTGATCTTCAGGCAGCAGGAATCCACTTTTGCCTGGCAAGTAGGCACCTCTGTGGGTGGCATTCTGGCGTCCTATGACGTCAAGTTTCCCTCTTACTCCAATAAGTCTGAATTCTCCATAAAGATAGCAGTCATCACTTAATAATCGCAGTTGTTTTCAAAAGGGTAACCATACATTATCATTTCTTTGGTTTTGAATTGCGAACACATTGCAGAAATGCAAAGTACGAAAAGGAGTGAAAGTATACAGGCAGACAATTTTATACGCTTGATTTCATAAACAAGCCGTGAAGTTCCCAAAGAGAACTCTAAAGGGATATTTTTTTTATGCCTACCATCTTCCAGTCCCTACAAAGACAGCCTGAATGCACATTGTTCTCAGATAAACAATAAAAAAAAAAAAAAAAGTAACATTGGAATTGTGCAAGGAGCATAAAGTTTAAAAGTTAAATGTAGCATGCTTCAATCAGAAAATCAGTGATGAGATGCTGTTTAATTGTTTTTTAACTCTGAAATGCTACAAACTGTTCTATTAATTCACTGCTGTACACAGTACTGCCATATGTAAATAGTTGCATTAACCCCTGTGCTCCCCTACCTTGTACTGTATCATAGGGAAGAGCTGACTGACAGAAAAGCCACAGCAGGGCATAACAGAATGAGGTGAAGAATAGCAGTATGATTTCTAATTAAGAGTCAGGAGTCTTAGATGACACATTATTACTGGAGCTGAACAATGATGAAAGATGAATGTCTAATATAATAGCATGATAGGTAACAGTGAGGTAAAACAGCAATGCCCTCTTATGGTGCCCTTTCCATTCCATAGATTTACATTGATTTAGATGGGTCTGGAGGACACTGCATGTGTGTACATGCAGATAGTTGTGCACACTTGAAGTATGGCTGACATACATTTTCAGGTTAACAAATCTTAGCAGCATTCGAAGAGAAGTCCTACAGTTGACAGTAACCCCATAGTCTGCTTTCAATCTCAGGACCAGAATTTGGTTATGGGTCTTAAAGGCTGTATTGTTATTTATTAAAAGGGCACCTTTTCTAAGATCATTTTGGTTTTGTGCATGCTCTGTGTAAGTGGTCTTCAATCTCTCCCTAAAGGAATCATATATGCTTATGCATGTGCATATGGGTGTCTGCTGAATTAACCTGTATGTGTTCAAGATACAGATAAGAAATAGTTTTTAAGGGAAAATGTCACCTATTTATCTCTATATACATAAGTTCTTTTCAACAGATACTCAAATGCCTTGTATAGCTCATCTTTTCACCACTCCAGGAAACTACTACTTCCCGTTCTCAAGTAGAACACTGAGGAAGAAGGCTGTTAGCTGATTTATCAACCTAAAATTTAGTGAGAAAGAAATACCTGCTGATCAGAACTGTGAAGTGAATCTTTGCATATGCTATATAATGAATAAAAGGTATTTTCCAAGTTTGTCAATATTTTGTATTTTCCAAGTTCTGAAACAATCTAATCACATGACGCTAACATCTACTAATTTTTATTCACTTAATAGTGTAAACTTTTCAGGTCAGAATTACCACTTTTATTTCAATTAACTATCTGCCTCATCTTAAATACTTAAAAAAAAAAAAAAAAATAAGAGGGACTAATTTCCTTGTGTTACATCAAATCTTAGGTTCATGTATCTCTCTGAATGTCCGTATGCCTGATCAGAAGGATTTTACATCTGTTGGAATATGTATAAAACTGTATTTGGATCCAGCAATGTTTAAGATAGAAAACTGTTCAAAGTGGGACCTCTTACTCCAAATGCCAATGTGTAGGATGCATCATCATCTCTCCTACCAGGGAAGGCTTTCCTAAGGAGGAGGTTGTGTTCTCTGAAAGGCCATTTCAACTCTCAGTTGCAAACTGGCATGAAAGGAAGAAAACTTTTAGACTAATTTCACATCTCTTTGAATCTGACTACACATCCCTTGACTGGCAAAAAAGAAAGAGTGCAATTCTTCACTGGTGACACATCATATAACCTTCAGCTCTTCCTTTCTACATTTTTTCCATTATTTTCTATGTCCATCATCTTACAGTTTCTCCAAATCTAGTCTGGTTGCACATTGTTTTCAAAAATTTTTCTATCCCTTCTGAAAAACAAGTCAACCCAAGATACCAAAGACATTTATTTCCCTCTTTCACAAAGCAGCACATACGCTTCATGCTGCTTTGTTATAAAGCTGGTATAATTGAATTAAAGGCCATGTAATTAATGTATTTGTTAAATATAATGAACAAAATAACAAAGAACAACCAGGGACTACAGAGGCAAAAATTGGTACTGCCATTAGGATGACTGTCTGTCAAGTTTGCCACCTGTGAGGCTTGAAAAACTCACAATAACCTGTCTGAGGCTGTTACTCCTTTGGAATAAATAATGGGGGGGACGAATCACATAAAGCATCTGATTGTAAGAGCATTGTGTGCTGCACACATATGTTCCTAATCTAGAAGACAAAAAAATTGATCTAGCATACCAGGCATGGTGAGACAAGGTAGTCTGCTTTCTTATAGGGGCATTGTAATTAAAGTGAGCTGCTTACTGGAGGAATTACACCCAGTCGAATGCAAACCGCAGTCTCAGTTACCTCATAAATACTGATGTTATTTTTTTTTTCAGACGTTTATAACAAGATCTAGCATATCATTCTAAGGACCCTGAGCTGTTCTTTAGTTTGTAGCACAATCTCTCCCAGAGTACAGCATTCAGATTCCAGGCGTAGCTTGTGACAAAGCCTACTACAAATCTCTTGCTACTGAAATTGTTTTGTCGTCAGGTGCTTCCTAAGAATAAAGCCAGGACTGTTAAGACAAATCCAATAATTACTTAAAACCATATAAAAAACAACAACAACAAAAAAAAACCAACTGCAAAACTCAAAACCAAAACTAAAGGTGGTAGGGAAGACAACAACTGGGACTTTTTCTTGCAGATAAAATTTCCCATTTCTTGCAAGATAAAATTTCCCATTGATTTAAATGACAAATCCAAACATGAGAGAGAAAATGCCTCTGGTGTTTAACATCCTGCAGAATTTTGTCATAATCTTTTGTAAATTACTTAGGAAACGTCTACTACAGTTGGAAGTTTAGTTTCAGATTTTAACTTATTTAACAAAAAAGAGAGAAAAGCATGGATTAAAATTCCCTTAGCCAGAGGAAGAAGTTGACCCCATACCTCCTTTTCTAATGCACTAAAAGCAATGTTTAGAATGAAAAAAAAAAAAAAAAAAAAAAACAAGCCAAAACCAACTCTTCCCCCCACAACAACAAAAAAAAATCTTTTCTCAGGGCTTCTATAGGACCCAGTTTCTTGAACCTCACTACAATACCTTAAATATAAGAATTTAAGTTTGTTTTGTACCCTTTTTTCTCTTCTGTTACACCTTGCAGAGCTGAGTTGGACTGTCAGCCTGTTGTGCTGTGTGCTTTAACCCAGATGCACTATGCCATCAATTGAGTGTATGGACTCCTTATACAGCGCTAAAAGATGCATTCTGAGAAACCAGGTACCCAAAGAGTTTGTTGGTAGGCAGCTCAATTTACAAGCATCACAGATGTTTATTGGAAGAGGTCTCACAGTACTTCTCTCCTACTTACTGAAATAGACCTTTAAACTGTTGGCGATCTCTCCACATAGGATGCTTAATGTGCACAGAAGAAATACAGATTCTGACTGAAAGAAATTGTACTTAAGTTGGAAGAATAAGGACAAGGATAGACATGAAGAAACAATAGGAAAATAGCTATTGTAAAGACAGGATGCAGCATTGCAGCACCTAATATGATAACTTCACCTTTAGAACAAATTTTAGATTTTTTTCTTATAAAATACAGTTATGTAAATATTCATAAAAAACAGAAAAAGTAAAATTGTGATGAAATACCTAACCCTATTTTACATCCAAGTGTAAACCTTCCAAAGAACAGACAAAGCAGAATGACAAAAACACTAAGTAACAGATCATCCAACTGAGCTCTGCAGGAGAATTAAGATCTGCTCTCATGGACACAACAATCTGTTTTGTAGATTACTTCTAATGTGTAATTAAAAAAACTTTTTCAGTTCAAAAGGCTTTAGAGATTTTAATGTTTTAAACATGTTTTGGAAATGACTTTAATACTTATCAAAAATGGTAACTAAAAACATACTTTGTATCCAGTTTCAGATTTCCTTGTTGCATTAGACTAACAATACATAGATTTAATATTGAAAGACAGTGAATAAAATTTAGTCTTTTCAAGTGAACAGATTGTTTTTATCAATTTAAAATGCTATCATCCTACTTTGTCTCAATTTGAAAACAGTAAATATTTTCACAAAACAAGCTTTGTATACATATCCATTGCTGCTATCATTGTCCTACCTAATTTGGATGTGTATGTGGATCCCCAAACTCATTTTTGTGTGACATTTGTTTCTATCCCTAGTTAAAGCCAGGCTTCCTAGTGCAAGGCTCACTGTTTTTTTAACAGATGGCTTATTTCAATTCATAATGATTGGGAAAAATAATAATGAATCATGTGAGCAAGAACAAGCACTGCACTTTCTCTATAAGTTACTCAATGCTTGCCAATTTAAAAAACAGCTGAGGGCTCTGGCTCCTCATCAGAAATGCAAGGATGCTCTCGGATTATGCTACAGCAGTATACTACATTTAGGGAGAGCAAAACTAGCAAGAAACAAGGCTCAAAAAGCTTTCCATTTGGGCACTCAGGGTTTTCCTTCTTAGCAACAAAAGGAAAAGAAAAACCACATAAATCACTGGTATTGGAAGGCAAACAAAGGAAAAACAGTCTTTGGTGCTATTTCAGAATACAGCTGTACCCAGACACCTCACTGCATCCATCTAACTCTAAAAGAAGAGACTTCTGTTTGTCTCTAAAAGGAGAGTTTGAGTGACAGCCTCTCTCTCCCCATTCACTTCAGAGTGATATGCCTAACTTTTAAAGTGGCACAGGGATGCAGAACCTACTTTTCTTTGAAAATGAGGACTCCATTTGGAGAACTTAATATTAAAAGGCAGGAATTTGCTAAATAGTTTACTGTTTATATTCTGTATATATAGAAAATTTATTGAATGAAAAGTTAGATACCTGAACACACAAGTAAGTATACAAAGCTTTATTTAACTTCACGTGTTCCACCTGTTCAAAGCCTCCAGAGGTATCTCTATTGCTTCTATCTCAGGTATTTACATCCTTCTCTCTATTCACAATGAGTACTGCAAGGAAATGCATGCTCTGATCTGGAGATGAGATGGAAATCTCTGTTAAGAATAATCATTTTGACCTGACTCAACAGCAGAAAAAAAGACACTTGAATGTAAGCTTCTAATGCCACTTTCAATACATCTGTATATATATATGCAGTAGCTGGGTCTGTCTGTAAAGCTTGCATATGTGAATGGGGCTCCTATGGCATTATCACTCCTTTTGGGGCACCTTAACAGCTTTCACAGAAACTGAGAAATTTAACTCCTAAAAAAAAAACCAATAAAAAACAATTAAAATTTCTCAGATTAGTACTCTGGCTGAGAAAAATGAGGCAGAAGGAATAAGGTCTCAAAAAGGATCAAAAAATTTGATATGAATATTATCCAAGTTAAAGTATGTTTCATTTCCACATCTCTAAATGAAGCTGCATTTCAGTTTAGAAGAGGCATTTTTCATCGAAAAGTGACACATACCAAAGGGGAAGGGGGTCAAGGGGTAGATTAAAACAGGGGACTAAGCAGCTGAAAAGAAGGAAAGTAGATTGCTTTGGAAAAACAGTTTTTTGAAGTGATTCAAATGATTATTTTTGTGGCTGGTTCTCTGCTTTAATAATACCCTAGAAATCTTTCCTTTCCAGTTCAATATACACTGCATGTGTTTTGCCCGTGAATTACTAAACTGAAAAATGTCTTACTTTTCAGCTCTTCTCTCTTCCCTTGTTGGTTTCTACCAAACATCATCCTTTTCTCTTGTCAGTGGCTACTGTGAGCTTGTCCAAATGGAATCTACAGCTGTGATGTATGAGTTAAAATCATTTCTGCAGTTCACTCACAGTTTAACCTACTCAGGAAAAATTTAGAAATGATACCAGATCAGATTCTCAGCGACCATTACCCACACACTTGGAAAATATACATAAGAGTGTGTGGGCACAAGTAGTTCATTCTTCTTAGTAAAAAAGTTGTCCCTGCTATATATCCCATTGCATATTTATAAAGCATGTGGGTAATGGTGGATAGGACTCCGTTGGGGCAGCAGTCTTGTTTATCTCATTTTCTATGACCTGTTTTTGTTATCATTGTTTTATTTCTTTTACTGAATGCTGCTTTTTTTATGGTTTCACCAGAAAAATTTTAATGCCTTTCTTTTCATACAGAAATTACGTGCCAGACAGAAGCTGGCTTTAAGAACATAGTTTATACACCCATATACTTTGGTAGTTGAAGATGTATTCTAAATTGTGAGCTGTCAGTCTGAAACTTAACATTGTAGCACACAATCAGGAAGTATATCTATGTGCTATATCATTAAAAAGTGTCAGCACATATATATCAACATAGTAGGAGACAATGTATTAAAAACAATATGTTTACTTGCCAAGGTACATAACATATTTACATGGTATTCTCTTCAAAGCACTTCCTGCTACAATGTAGGTTCCTTCTAGCTAAGACTGTAATGCAACAGTTCTTTACATTTGCCTTGTAAACCAGATCTTCCAAGATTTTTTCTGCTTTTTCTAGAAAACCATCCCTACATGACATTGGTTTCACACATCTGACTGCATCATTTGAGGAGCAGGAGATAACTCAAGATCCACACTGCATGTGTCTACATGACTTTGCTCTGGGACTGACTCAGGCTGGAATATATCAGGTGCACAGCTGGAAGGCATTAGGGGCACAGATGGAACATATTGGGTGTACAGGTGTAGTGTATCTTTTGATTTGATTTGGTCCAGAGAGAGTCAAGTATCTCTGGTGAGACTCCTTTGCAACATGAATCAAAGTAGAATTCACAGAGCCTTCAGGAAATTCAATAACCAGGAGGCTCAAGAATATAACCAAGATCTGAACTGACATGCTACTACAAGTGAGCCCTGTCCTTCGCACATGGAGCTACTGAATACAATATCTGCTCCTCAGCATGTAACAGATACCGTTACTTAATACTAAATATGCTTAGAGATGAAGCTTACTGTCCTGGGTTCAGCAGTAGCAGCCATTTTTCTCCTTCTTAGTAGGTGGTGCAGTGCTCAGTTTTTGACTTTCAACCAGGGAACAGTGCTGATAACACTGATGATTTTAGTTCTGCTAAGTAGTGTTTACTCTGATCAAGGACTTTCTGAGTCTCATGTTCTGTCAGGGAGGAGGGGAAGCAGGGAGGAAGCAAAGACAGGGCACCTGACCCAAACTAACCAAAGAGGTATTCCATACCACAGCACATTGTGCCCACTATATAAACTGGGGGCAGTCACCTGGAAGGGTTAAATCACTGTTTGGGCTGGACTGGGTATCGGTTGGCAGGTGGTGAGTGGTTGTATTCTCTTCCCTTGATATTTCCCTTATCATCATTATTGTTGGTGGTAGCAGTAGTAGTTTGTGTTCTACCTTAGTTACTGGACTGTTCTTCTCTCAACCCATGGGAGTTACATTCTTTCAATTCACCTCCTCATCCTTCTGGAGCCGGGGGAAGGAAGAAGTGGGAGACTGAGTGAGCAGCCACGTGTTTCTGAGTTACCAGCTGAGTTTAAACCATGACAGCTCTTTGTGGTGCCCAATGTGAGGCACAAATGTTTGAGATAACAACAGATCTGACCAGAGTGTGCCTAATTGTGTTTGTCATAAGCACTCATTGTTTCAGATTAACAGCCTCTCACCAAAATGCTGATTTATTGGCTCTCAAAGTTGTTACTCTTGAGAGTTTCAGCATGTTGTACCTTCCTTATAGCTGGTATTTGCTGTGTTAGTGATTTTGGCTTGGAGGCCTGGTTTGAGGTTCTTGTTTCACTGTACTTTATGGTAATAACTTGTAATACAACAGACACCTGGGCTGCATCAAAAGGAGTGTGACCAGCAGGTCGAGGGAGGTAATCCTGCCCCTCTACTCTGCTCTTATGAGACCTCACTTGGAGTATTGTGTGCAGTTCTGGTGTCTTCAACATAAAAAGGATATGGAACTGTTGGAAGAAGTCCAGAGGAGAGTCACAAGGATGATCATGGGACTGGAGCACCTCCTGTATGAAGATAGGATGAAAAAGGTGTGACTGTTCAGCCTGGAGAAGAGAAGGCTGCATGGAGACCACATAGCAACTTTCCAGTATCTGAAGGGGGCCTATAGGGATGCTGGGGAGGGACTCTTCATTAGGGATTGTAATGATAGGACAAGGGGTAACAGGTTCAAACTTAAACAGGGGAAGTTTAGATTGGATATGAGGAAGAAATTCTTTCCTGTAAGGGTGGTGAGGCACTGGAATGGGTTGCCCAGGGATGTTGTGAATGCTCCATTGCTGGTGGTGTCCAAGGCCAGGTTGGACAGAGCCTTGGGTGACATGGTTTAGTGTGAGGTGTCCCTGCCCATGGCAGGGGGGTAGGAACTAGATGATCTTAAGGTCTTTTCCAACCCTAACTATCCTATGATTCTATAACGAACATGGAATATCTCTTTGAGGTACTCATTGAAGTGCAACTCAGTCTATGACTATGCTGTGGGACTGGTGACATTTGTGATGAGGGCCTCAGTCTTTTTCCCAAGGTGCCTGCTGCTGTTGTTCTGTATGGACAAATGCACCAGGAAAACTTGGTGTACTGTGTGTGACAGAGGAAGGGAGAGAAAGAGGAAAAGATTTTACATTTCTGGTTTTTGTACTGACCTAAGGGACAAGCAGCCAGGAAGTGGGAAGGAGACATGGTTACAGGATACCTAGGACTGTGTCTCTAATTTCTGAGGAGTGCTTTTTCTTCTCTTGGTTGAACTGACAACACAGGGAATCTGAATATCTGACTGACCTTGTCAGCAAAGTGACCAAAATTGTTATGTGAATCCTCTTTTCCTTTTTTTTTTTTCTTTTTCTACCCTGCAGTAGGTAAATATATGAGACTTGGAATAAACTCTGTTGACATTATGCAAAATGAAATACCTCACCAACTAAATAGACACCTTCTATTTGCAAGTATGATGGAGTTTATATTCAGTTTAATTGAAACAAAACTAAACAAAAAAAACCCACATGGATTTTGTGAAAATAAACATAAAACACACATGAAAGATGCCTCCAGGAAAGTAAAGGAATAAGTGCTCACAGTGGACTTTTATTTGAGAGGCTCACTTATTTGTATGATAATGAAGAGATTGTATATGTACAGGGACACACAGTAATTTTGGAACTCCCCTCAGGTTATAAAATGCCCATATTATGTATTTTATGTTCAAAATTTAGTGAAGAGTTCTTTGATTTACTTATTTATTCTTGATGTACTTCCAAAATACTTTCCTCCTCGTTTTGTGTTCAGAATTCATATGTACTTGATTAGAGAAAAGTATTTACTGCATTTTTAATATTGAATTTGATATTCAAACTCTAGAATATGAAAGGTGCCATAACAGCCTCATAACATTGTATGCATGGAGCTTTGTTTATTAAATGCCATGTGCATCTCAAAATCTGCCTTCAGTACATAAGTTATAGCTTGTCCTTATCAGGATTCCAAAAAGAAATAGTGTGATGTGTAAGAACAAGAAGAATTTGTCAAATCTCTAAATGATTTTTTGATCTTGTGAAATCCTGACTTCTCCGTCATTCATTGCAAAACTACTCTGATGTTATTGGGCAAAAATTTCACCACATGAAATGCAATTATGATTTACACTATATGTTTATGATCATACTTCGATGTAGTTTAGCAAAAACCTTCAATTCAGATCTTACATTTGTTTGTAAGGGTCTGTAAGCATTCAAATAGCCTCCTTTCCCTAAATGAGCAAATAATCTTCGGTGAAACTGGTCCCAACGTGTAAAATTGAAAAAAAAAAAAAAAAAAATTAAAATAGGGTCACTGGATATATGTGGAAGAGGTCTGTTCTGGCACTGAATGCCTCAAAAGTTTAACAGGTTAAGAACAGGGTGAAAATTTCAAAGCAGTTATTTCAATAGTTTAAAACACTTGTTGAAAATGGAATCTTGCTTTTTTTTTAATCTGAATAAATCTTGAGCAGTGGAGTTTAGCTGGCATAGTAATATGCAGGAAAACGTTGGTGTGACATGGAAATCTAGCAGAAATGCATATTTATTAGCTTTGTATTTATCAATTTAGAGAAAGGATAATATATGTTGAAGTACAAACTACATATAACTAAACAATGTTGATTAGAATCTGATACTTCATGTGCAGTCTGTAGTATAATTCAACAAATAAGCCAAACTTCAAATATATCAGGAAAAATCACTCACAAGTACTCTGGGATCACAAAAACAAAAGGGTGATATTTTATCAATTAAGAACCCACATGTTTGTCAAGCGCTTACCTCCAGTTTTTATCTCCACCTGGCAAAAGTTCTTAATTTTAATTTTTGAGCTAAAATATTTTGTTCACACAGGAACAGCAGTACAGTATAATGAGAACTGCCAAGGCTGTTCTACTCCTCAGAATAATGCAGTTTACAAAGCCCAGGAGAAAGATGTGGAAGCAAGATATAAAGCATGATCAAGCAAAGAGATTTATCAGAGGTATGAGCTCTCAAAAAAAATCTGACTAACAAGAATTCCTGATTCTCTTCAGCATACATTGAAACACCAATAGTTTTGGTGTATCCCTGATAGCCTACCTTGACATATATAGGACCAGACCTGTCTTTAAACAAAAAGTAATAAGGTTCCATGAGTTCAATAAGGTTTATCCTTTAAAATGTAAGCTTAATCTCTTTCTTACCTTAGGAGGTAGTGATGGGCTCTTGAAAGGACTCAGAGCCATTCTGTGTTATCTTTCTGTCAGCACCACATAAAGACCTAAATCCTTCTGACTTCTGAGAACTGAAATGAAATGCACATTGCAGTACACATATTGTTTAGCACTTTGACAAAATAAACTAAGAGGTTGCTGTTGCACCAGCAGAAGTAATACACACCCCAGAAAATCACAGTTTCTTTGCCAAAGGATGCTTTGTATTCAGAAAAATTCCAATGTCATGGATAAAAATCACTCTGTAGAGAAATATTTCACAGGGCAGAGCTGTGCTAGGACAGACAAATGTAAGAAAGCACTCAAGGTCTTGTTTCCAACCTTCGAATAGATTTCACTTTTGCAGGAAACATCTAACTCACCTGCACAAAAAAAAAAAAAAAAAAAAAAAAACAAAAGGAAATTAAGGCTTGGCTACTGTACCAATTGCTACAGCACTCACCAAAGGGAAGTGACTGTCAGCTAGACAGCTCCTCCATCGCAACTGGCAATATGTGCTAACCAAAAATCCCCCAAGGTATCATTTCAAGGAGAAGGAAAGAAAATATTCCTGTCATTGAAGGCACACAGTTGAGTTATAACTCAGTTGCAAGGAGTTTATCTCTCAGGATTCCCCCTCCAGCATCTTTATCTCCTGGATGCAGAGGTGAATTCTGCTTTCTGTTTTTACAAAGATGAAGCCCATGAGGATGTACATGGGCTGAGCTTAAACCACAACAGCATGGTAGCACATGTTGCTGCAAAAGCCATTCTTGGACTGCATAGAGGGCATTGCTACAGAAGTCATAGTCTCTTGATTTTATGCCCATAAGTCCTGCCTTTACCTACAAAGCTATTCTAGCAGATAGCAAATCTGTGAAATGTCTGCAGACACATTTGTGTGTCTGCATGTCAAAAGAGTCACAACTGAGTTCATTTTACTTCTACTGCAGCCTTCTACAGATTCTATTCTTTACTACTTAAGCTGTGATGTGACGCTTTTGTCCTTTAAGAAATAAAAAAAAAATTAATCCTGTCCATTATAAGCAGCCTTAACTGTCTGCTTTGAAGGATGAAGTTTGGTCATAAGACGATTAAACAACCTTAACCTGACATTAAAACAACTGCATAGGTTCCCAAATCTTGTTATCAGTGGCAGACAAAAGAGTTACATCTAACTAAAAAATTCGGTCTTTAGAATCTGTCAAATACTATTATACAAGATAGGTCTGACGGTTACAACATTTTGGTCATGTGCATTCCCTATTTCAAACTGTACATTCCAGTATAAGGAGTGACATCTAGCTTTACTGCCCATAGAGCTTACCCATCCTGATGAAATAGTTATTAAAATTTTTATTCTGTTCACTTCTAAAGAGTGCTGCAATAACATTCACAATAAAATGGCACAAATGAGAACAATGAGTTCGATACTAAAATATTTGATTGCTGCTCATTCACAGGAAGAAAATACCTTGACAATGGTTGTAGGCTGACAATGCTTTTACTACATCTCCAGTGTATTACTTTAATGACACTGTGCCAGTTCAAGAACATAAAAGCATTTTTGATAAGTATTTAATTTGTTTGGGAAACTGAATGAATAATCATTGGCATCTGTCATTACCAGTCAATGTTATTTAATCTAGCTATTTAAAAGGCAAAACACCAGTATAACGCTGGTAATAGACGCTTACACCTGTGCTTTTGTTAATGTTTGTCCTGGTGATGTCTCTCTTTATTCATAGCTTTAGTGTTGAATGAGACTAAAATCTACTCATAATGAAAAGATGATATTTAACGTGGATCATGCTGTTAGAACTCTAATGTGCAAAAAATAAACATTTCCTTTTTCTTGTGAATAATTGCATGAGAGGATACTTATACTCTATGTATTTGTTTACACCCGTGTAAAACACAAGTGTCATGCAAAACCATACATTTTGTTAGGTTATCAAAGAACTCCTACCACGGAACATCTAAATAACCTTCTGACACAGTGAAGAAATAAAGAATACTGTAAGAAAAGACATCATAGGTAAAAGTGACTACATGTGGCTATTTATTACAAGGTAGTACACAGGCATTCTAACAATTATATTGAACATCTTTTACATGTTTAAACTTCTTTTAAATATCCACCTCTAAATCTCTTTGTAAGCTTTCAGTTGAGTCATTTTGTTGGCAAGATCATATGCTACGCCATCATCTGAAAGATTTAGGGAGATATTTAAAGTAAAAATATCTCCATCAATTATGACATGAAAAAAATATGCAATGTAAATCATCAAACTTTTATTACTCAATAAACAATTCTCTGAAGTTAGCCATCTCAAATAAGCTGTGAAAGGCGGGTTTTTTTTCCACGTTTACTAGTTTATGCATGGCTGGTTTAAGTTACAATGTATGTAACAACTGGGTTTTTTTAGGTGTTTGCTATTAATTTCATGTAATGTAATGTGAACTGTTCATCTGAAACATAACATCTTTCTAATAACTGCCACTAAGAAAACCAAAACCTATTAAAACCAGTAACAGCCCTGAGGAAAAAGTATTATTTTGCGTAAGATACATTAACATGTTTACATAAGTGTGAATCTTCAAATGAGTTTAAACTTAGGAAGAACAGCATGGGTTTCCAATCTGTACAAGCAAACCCTTCAGTTATATAAATATTTGTGAACAGACAAAAATGAGATGCTAAAAAATTGTGTTTCCCAAATGTTTAACAGAGTGGGTGTAGTGTGTAAGAAAGTCCTTTGTTTTTCTGGTTTGCTGGTATCATTTCAAGCTGCCACCTCTACAGCAATGAATACTGAACAGCAGAGTCCAGGCCACATTAGAGTATATCATTTTAAGATTGTCTGCATAGTACATTGGTATACAGAAGACAAATGGCTTCCTCGTACAGTCGTATGTTGGAATTGAAAGGTGTATATAAGAGCTTTTCTACTTATTAAAGGGACTGCTTGGAGTAGAAGATCCTATTCCAAGGCGCAATAAGAGGCTATGGACCTCTCCCTGGGTACCTTGGAGAAATCACTCAACTGTACAAAAAAGAAATCTAGAGACAGACATATCTACAATCCGACTCCTGTCTTTTAGGCCAGGGTAGCAACTGTTTCTGTTTAGCAGCCATCAGACCTCAAAAATGTACTAAAAAGGTGTGCAGGTCACCCATTCTTTACAAAGAGCAAGGGAAGTCCCTCTTGTCCTTTTCCCAAGGTGACAATTTGCTATTCTAAAAACTGTCATCTCTTTTATCCCTTTTCTTTTTTTTTTTTTTTTTTTAAGATGATTTTGAGTTTGAGCCTGTAAATTAAGGGTAGTTTCTTGAATTTGTATGGGAGTATTATCACAGTGATATTTCAAATATTGCCTAAATCACCTTAAAGCCCTGTAAGCAGTAGCCTGAGCACACAGCAACTACAAGGAGTAATGAGGTTCACATAGCTGTTCATACAGAACTCTGTCCTTTGTGGTTTTGTAATAAATAATTATATACATAGAGAAAGCCATCTATAGGGCTGCTTACTTTGCACAATGCAAAACAACCTTAAGAAAAATGGTAACCGAGAAAATCACCAAATGCCAATATTTCGGATTCTGAGAGATAAATCTTGCACTCTTTAAAATTAGAGGCAATTTATTTGTTGATATCAGTGGGAAGATATCTTTTAAATAAGAATGTGATTCACTGCATACTCTTCCATGACAGCATACAGTTGTTTACCTCTTTATCTTTAAATGTCAGGTTATTAGTATTCATTTTTAAGGTAAATGAGAATCATCTTTCTCCTTCTCTGTTCATGTATACAGATAGTTCCATTCCTGAATTCTCTGTCACGATATATGTGTTTATTCTTGTAACATTGACATGGGGTCAGGGAAGTACTCTTATTCTCAGAAGCACCAATTAAAAGAATCCCAAGGATGCTAAAAGACCTACCCTCTCTTCCAGGTCCCTTTTTGTAGGTCTGTACCTATGTCACTGACACGAGGTGAATAAGTACACATGTGCAGGTCCAGGGTTTTATCAGCAGAGCATCTTGCCTTCCCTTTACTCTTTAGCCACAACCTCAATAATACCAAGGGATCAAAAAAATAGAAAGATTTTCTAGGAATGGAATGATGTTTCCAGACTGCTAAGTCACCAGTAAGTCCCTTCAATAGCAAAAGAAATACATTTATCCAATTAGTCCTGAAAGTAAACAGCTTCATGACAAAAAAATTACACAGTGGTACAGCATCTCACATTCCCTGCCCCACAGTGGCAGCATCTTAGAAGCTCCTTATGATAAAGAATATCTGAAAGCATGTGAGTATCTATGGGAATCAGTGCACAGTAAATTTCTTTAAGTTTTTTCATGGGATATTAAGTAAAATTTTCTACAAGTCTAAAATGCATTTCTACATCGAAAAGAAAACCCTGTCACATTCTGTAGAATTTTGTAGCTCTATTAAAAGCCTATAAAATTTATAAGTTTCTGAAAAAAATCCTTCCGTAACATTTTTAACTATAATTTTTAACTAACATTTTTATTAACGTAACTTATTATATATAATATTAACATTTATATTAACATTACTAACATTTTTCTAAGCAAGGCAAAATAATGATTCAGACCAAAAAAAAAAAAAAAAAATTTTTCTCAAAGTGAGACTAATGAGACAAAAATATAAAGTCCCTTTCATCTTCATTTTCTGAAGTCTACTGAAAAATATGAACCTTCCAAGTCTTTTACACTAAACTTTTTTTCAGTGAAGCTATCATATAAAGCAGAAAAATAGTACAACAGGAAAGGAAAGGAATAAAGTATGTCACAGCTGTCGCAGGAAAGATTCCTAAGTCTTGCAGTTTTAGGAACTAATTAATAATTTTTTGTGCTGTGTAAATGAGTAGAAAATGTAGACACTATACCTGAATTAATCTTTGATTAATCTTCCATTGATAATAACCCAGACTAATATCCCATTGAAGTATTTTTCTTCCACTTTCCCCTGAGCTTCCAGTAAGATTGATGTGTGAATATAGCATGTTAGCTTACTTGGCTTCACAATGGTCATACTTGGAGGCAAATTATTAATGTTTATAAAGAAACTGTGGTAGCAGAAGGCTCTGTGTTGGATTCCATGTCTAGGAACACATTTCTAAGTCTGGGACAAATGCAAATACTCCAAAATGTTCAATTTTTGAGTGTCCCAACATTCAACAATGGAAACCAGTGGCAGCAGTTTCACAGTTTTTGGCCTGAGTACATCCACACCTTTGAAAATTCTACCAGCATTAGGATCCCTCTTAAAATGTACTGATATTTAGCTTGTACATCTTCCCTGAACATCTCCAGAGCATGACCTGGCAGTAACCACAGGTCCGTTCTTTATACCAGTACTAACCTTCTCAGGCTGGGTGTCAGTTTTCCTTTGCCTGTGCTTGTATCAAAACATCTGTCATTTCCAGGTGTGCTTATCCTAACTATTTCATTCGGTTTATGCTGTGATGTGAACCAACTAGGAAAGCAGGTGTTGCCAGACTGCTCCTGTTTCCACTGAAGTTTACAGCTGAGAATAAAGCCATGTGGATCACTGATACACAGCAGCTTGAACCTGGACAGTACCTCACATGCCTCTCTGGCTATAGGGAATAATCATCAGTGCATCATCCACCTGACTAACGCATGGTTTCACCACTCCTATATTTCCTCTACAAAGATAGCAATATGTGTTCTGGGGTCACATGTTATCTGCAATGAGTTTTTAACCTGGACCACAATGTGCTCCTGTCTCTCAGACTCTGATGCAGTTTATGGGGGCAGTCCTGTGTTCACCATGTGGGGAAACAACACACAGTTAAAACACCTCTTTGCTCCTTGGTTTCTGACTAAGGCCTCTCAGACACATTAAGTGTATTGATTGATTTGTCATCAGGAAGATGAAAAATGGGTTATATTTCTACACTTTGTCCCCCTGGCTTCAGTGGGACTAAGTGGTTGAGCTGATTCTTCACTATTTAAGTCAGACACTGTGGAACAGGGAAATGTGTGCTACAAGCAAGGACGTAATTCTGCAGTCACTCAGTCTAACTGATTGTATGACGGGTCATGGCCAGATTAGTTTTCCAACCTAAATTCTTTTATTGCTTGAAAGAAATGAATCTAAAGCAGAAACCAGTATCTATTCTCTAGATATAGATTTGTTTTCTGCTTTGCAGTTCTCAGGAATACCTCCTGAAATGGTGAACTTTTCTAAATGTCAGTTAAAAGGTTCTCTAATTTCTTTGCTCCCTTCCTAAAACTAATGCATGTGTGCGCTCTTTGGGCCTGTTGTGGCTTTAGCTTACCCTGCCTGGCCAGTCTGTGAGCAACTCCTCAGTCCACACTTCTGTCCGCTAATATTATCTTTTATGCTTTCACTGCTGCCTTTCAAAGATTGACCCCTGACTTCATCATAAAAAAAAAAGGAATGTTTTACTGATCAATTGAGAGTTGATATAAATTTTTTGTAAATTTTAGAAGTTTGTGTTTTCTTTCTCTTTCATTTATTGAGTGTACATGGATTTGAATATTTCTTACCTTTGAGATTTCAATTTCAGTTTGTCATTTACTGACTTTTATCTCCTTTTACTACTTCTTAAAAATCTCTTGGTTGCCTTCCTTTTTTCTAATGGCATTTGCATACGTCTGTCTCTTCAGATGTGGCAGAACAGTGACATTATATGCAGGGTGTCAATATAAAAAGACATTATAAATAAACAATATACCTTCTCTTTCTTTTCTTTTTTCCCTTCATTGATAACTTGGACATTGTGAGAACAGAATTAGTTTCTGAGGAAAATAAGAGTTTTGTTCTAGTGGTAGGGAAGGAACACTGCCTGGAAATTTTGTGTTAATAGCAATTCCTGAATCAAGAGGGCTGAAGTCACTAAAAAAAGTGCAGTGTAAAAAACTGAAAGGAATCTCCATTCTAATCCATGTGATCCTGACACTTCAATGACACCACTTTTCTATTTATATGAAATTCATACACATTTGTTTGGCATCTCGATTGAATTTGATTCCTTCTCCCTCTTTTGGAAAGATGAGGCAGAATCAAAGTTTAGAAACTAAGTCATGGGTGAGTGTCTTAAAGTGGAAACAATGCTGTTCCCCTCAACCAGGACATCTAAAACAAAGCTAGAAAAAATATAGGCCAAAGACCCATTGTAAGAATGTATTCCAGAACATAGTTTAGGCAACCTCACAGGTGTTCCCCAACTGTGAGAGGAAACATCAAAAGATCTTGCAAGACATATGCTTCTGTACATGTTTTGTCATGTTTGTCTCTAATCCTTAGGATGTCACAGTAACTTGTTTTCTGCAGCTGCCATCCTCATGTGTTATTGAGTACTCACTTGTGTGAATAATTTTCCATAGGCTCTGCGAAAGTTAGCATAAACTTCTGTTTATGTTGCTGGCACCCACTGTGCCAGTCTCCAGGGGATATAAGACTGCTAAACCACACAGAGATCACAGACTTAATTTTTATGTCTATGATTGAGCAATATCACGGAAATGAATGGCACACACCCTGATCAATATGAATGCACAAACAAAAATACAGGTTCTGCAATCTGGCTCTGAGCTGTTTGCGGGTTTTTTGGCAACTGAATCATACAATCACAGATTAGTTTGGGTTGGAAAGACCCTAAGATGGTTTAGTTCCAACCCCTCTGCCATGAGCAAGGACACCTCACACTAAACCATGTCGCCCAAGGCTCTGTCCAACCTGACCTTGAGCACTGCCAGCAATGGAGCAGACACAGCTTCCTTGGGCAAAACATTCCAGTGCCTCACCACCCTTACAGGAAAGAATTTCTTCCTCATATCCTATCTAAACTTTTCTTTAAGTTTGAACCCGTTACCCCTTGTCCTATCACTATAGTCCCTAATGAAGAGTCCCTCCTGTCATGGGTTCAGCAGTAGCACTCATTTTTTCTCCTTTGTAGTAACTGGTGCAGTGCTGTGTTTTTGACTTTCGGCCTGGGAGCAGTGCTGATAACACCAGTGTTTTTAGTTATGGCTTAGTGATGTTTGGTCTGGCAAAGGACTTTCTGAGCCTCATGCTCTGCCAGGGAGGAGGGGGAGCTGGGAGGAA
>JANRGW010008800.1:0-28172 GCA_024733675.1 Psilopsiagon aymara | reverse complement strand
CATTCCAGTGCCTCACCACCCTTACAGTAAAGAATTTCTTCCTCATATCCAATCTAAACTTCCCTGTTTAAGTTTGACCCCATTACTCCTTGTCCTCTCACTACAGTCCCTAATGAAGAGTCTGTCCCCAGCATCCTTACAGGTCCCCTTCAGATACTGGAAGGCTGTTATGAGGTCTCCATGCAGCCTTCTCTTCTTCAGGCTGAACAGCCCCAACTTTCTCTTCTCCTACATTAACAACCAGATTTAGGGGTAAAACTACTTTTCACAGTTCACTTTCTTCAAAGATCAGAGACAAGCCCTCAACAGGTAATTGGGTCCTTATTAGTTTGAGAACCTTCTGTTCAACTAATTGATATTCAATAAATATGGCATGCTTAATGAAAATAGAGATGATATATTGGCACTATCATTTAACATCCAGTTTCTTTGATGTAGGCTGGCTTGCTGAGATATTAAAATTAGAATTGAGACAAGTTGCAAGCTTCACACACTGAAAACTTGCTGTAGCTCTCATTTAAGAACAATTTATAAAATAATTAATGTTGTTTTCATGTGAAAAATTTACCAGAGTAAGCCACCAACATGATTTTCCAAATAGACATATACAGAAATAATGAGATTTGCAAGGAAGCTTGTATCTGTAGCCACCAAGCGTGGTTGAGCTTCTGAGGCAGTGTGCTCACTGGTATCCCTGGTACCATTCCTGGTTATTCTCCATGGTCACAGGAGATCCCATCTTTACTTAAAACAGACTTTCAAGTTTCTCACTCCTTTCCCTAAGTCTCATTTCTTTCTTTTCTTACCCATTTCAGTCCCACAGTTTACATATTCAGGAAGAAAACCACAAATACTTCTGAGAATATAATATGAATAAGAATGTAGCATAACTGATTTATATTTAAGATTATACCTATACTTAACCTCTGATCTTCAATAAACAAGCTGTCCTTTTACAGGCTTGTATTTTAAAGGCTGCTTTTTGCTAAGTCTGGGCATATCTTTACCTCTTCATTTAACCACACAAGTGTGGGTATCTGAAATACACACTATATATCACACTGCTTTGTGATTTGAAGATACAGAAAACCTTCACAGTAGTATCTGTGCCATGAGTGGCTGCTGAAGGAAGAGATGCACTCTTATTTACATGCAGTGTTGCCCTTTGGGAGTCATGTTCTGGTATCTGTGCTGAGACTGCTGAAGGATGGGACAGGCTGGAAGCCTCTGTGTTCAACAGCTGATGTAGAGAGTGAAAATAAAACAAACTATGTTAGGAAAATATTCACACTTTCAGATTACTGTAAAGGATTCACAATTTCTGTCTTTGGCCATCTGATAATGTTACATGTAGTCTTAAATAAAGTGGTGAATATTTTATGGAAGGAATAGCTTTTATCTATTTAGATAGCACTCAGTATTATAATCTTTGAAGAACTATTTTAAAGGTCTTTTTCATAACACAGATAATAAGGGGATAATGAAGAGAGTAACTGGTTTATATAATATTCTTTCCCTGTCTGACAAATAACTAAGCACCAGAAATTCACTTGGTTGGCCCCATACCCCTTACATATGAATATGATGTATATCACCCCTTCCTCCAGATACTGCTTAAGATTATCAGCGATCAGGACAGCTCCTCAGGACAGGTCAAAAGTGTTCTTCAGACTCTTGCATTACTTTGAATCCTGATGTCTTCGCCAGATATAAGATTAGGAGCCCTAAAAGGTGACAGGTTCTTGTCACCCACTAGAATACTCATTGGCTTTGAGATTATGATTTGGTCTTTGAAGCTTTAAATGAAGCACTACCAAACTTCAGGAAAAAACCCAGGGCTTGGGAAGAAAGAGGTGCCAGATTGCTCAAGCAGCAATCAATTTCAAACCACTGGCATTTAAAAAAAAGTCATGTAAGCAGCTTAAAATTTGAACTGTTCACCTGCCAAGGAACAAACTGAAAACTTTAATCCTTATTGCATCATCTGTAGATGTTCTCAGGGGGGTAAGAAAAAAGTGCACAAATGCTTCTGTAATCATGACATACAAATTGGCACAGCTCACTGACCCACAAACCTGTACTGTTCACTGACCCCTTATAATTTACTGTTCCATAGCATATGTGCTGCAGAAAGCTTGCTTAGTAACTGCCTGTTTTCTACAGCCTATGCTTTCTTAAATGTATTTGCTTGGTATTAAGGCGGGCTGTAAATGTGCCACTCAATTACACAGCAACCAAAAATCCGGCAGCACATATGATGACTGAGCTAATGTTGCTTAGCATGGAAATAGCTCACAAACGTAATTCTGCATGTGACACATTAAGGTGTTTGACAATACTGTTTTAAAGCCTACCCAGGGAGAAATAGCCCCATGTTCCCCATGGGGTTTTGGTGGGCACCTGGAGTCCAGCCAGAGTCAACCCACAAAAACAGGGAAAAGCAAAGTTTGTGCCACTAATGAACATTCATCTAAATATTTTCTGTTACGTTATAGACCAGAGGGGACTGACATTTTGAAATAACTTATGTTAATAAAAATAACTCATAATTTTTTAGACTTCTGGGCTGTTCTATGCAGATTAGAATTTAAAGAAATAAAACAATTCAGAATTTGAAGAACTAATTATATTCCTATTTTCCCGTTCTCATTATTGAAGATACATCAGCATTTGATAATAGCTTGAAATTATACAGTGCAAAGATATTAACTTTGAAGGTAAATGATATTTCTATACTACAATATTGTGTCACTTTCTATGTACATAGAATACTCCATATATTGTCATAATGCTCATTGTTGAAATTTATCTTACAGATGCAAGAGGGTGATGAGCAATTTGAATATGCAGTTCTCATATTTTTGTCTGAATCAACTCCATAATTCCCTCCAGGACACAAATGCATGAAGGCAGAGAAAATATTTCAGCTCTGGAGAGCAGTATAGGAAAAAGGCTGAGTATTGCAACTTACGCAAATTTTATCAAATCACAATATTAAATTTTAACATATAAACACATCTAATTTCGACCTGGATGTTTTATTACAAAATGATCTACTTACCTTTGAAATTGATTTATACAATGGCATTCAATAGTATTCAAAGGATAGTCCTTTTGTGTCTCCTAATATTTTAGAGATAATGCATACAAAATACTCCATTTCTTTTGATTAAAGTCTCAAGTTAACTCTTTGTCTTGTATCAGTGGATGAGTTCTATCTTGCAGCCTTGACAGCTTAAAATAGGATTAGTCTAATATTACATTTATGATATTCCTCTAACCTGCTTTGATTTATAGAGAAGAATCTTTATTAAAGAAACCTGAATCTACTATATTAATAGAGAAGTCAGGTATTGTGTCAGTCTGTTCCTCCATTTCAATAGCTGATAATGCATTTTTTAAAGTGTCACAATTAAAACCAAAATTCCTCACTGTGCCTGAGATACTATCCTTGCTTAAACTGCAAATAAGATGAGCTGAACTGTCTCATTCTCAGCAGAATGAAACCTCTATCCTAGAGTAACCCCTTATCTTGAAGGAGGATTAGGAGTTTCTACCAAAAGTATCATTCTAAGATGACGTTGTGGGGAAAAGGAGTCAGATGATAAAGATGTTTATATGTCTATATGTTTATATTTGCATAAATACAACCACATATCATCCCTTCCTTTTAGCCCTGTCGGATGAGGAAGAGGTGGAGGTGGGGGGAGTTTTGGACAGACCATATCTGCCTCTGGGCTCTTGAACTAGTGAGTGGCACCCAGGTAGGACGTGCCTGACCATGCTGTCAACTTCCATGCACTGTTCACTTGCTTTATCATTTTTATGGCCAGTTGGATATTTAGTGCACTGTATCACAAAAACAGGAAGTAGCTAAGGATTTACCTGTGTCACCTGAGATACTTCTTGATCTCTTTGCCTGTTGGTGTGCATATCTCCATGGGCAGACAGCCTTGTTAATGATCATGTGGTCCAGTTCTGATCATCCATTGTCATCACTTTTCACAGCCTAACAAACACAATATACTTTAGCTATCCAATATGGACTTCCAGTGCATGTGCACTCTTAGTACTCTCTAAAGAAGTTTTTACATGATCTCTCACTCCTATTTGATCTTCCACAGCCTCGTCAGGGAGCTTTTGGCAGGAAAATTTCTCAAAGATTATGCGTGTATCTGCTGAGCATGCTCCACCCAGAATCTACAGGAGCAGCAGCAGAGTAGCCCTATAGCACCTCCAAGCCATTAACTAATGTATTAAGCACACACATATAGACATTCAGGCACTTCTGGAGCTCTAAGTGCTTGACTTTCCATCGTATCGTTCTTTTAATACAGTCTATGAAGAAATGGTAAATGCTCAGTTCCTGGCAATGTTCAAGGCCAGGATGGACAGAGCCTTAGGTGACATGGTCTAGTGTGAGGTATCCCTGCTCATGGCAGTGGAGTTGGAACTAGACGATCTTAAGGTCTTTTCTAACCCTAACTATTCTATGGTTCTATGTAGGCAGACTTCTGTGTGAAAGGAAACAAATCAAACCTAAATGCTACGGTGGAATTTTTAATCTCTTCTTTCACAGCAAATGCATTAAGCTTCAAGATACCCAGGTGCTAAAAAACCAAGGATTTCTTTCCTGAGGTTTTGCTCACGTATTTTTTGTGAACAGATAGTTACAGCCGAACACATACCATCTTGAAATATAAGACTGCATCAGTCTTGTCAACAGGGGATCAGGAATATGAATCACACTGCCAGCAGACTGGAATTTGTATTAAATGTATCAGTAAGTAGTGTGTTCACATCATGACTCTGCCTGCCAGAAGGTGTGTATTCTCTGTGATGAAGTACGATTTTTCCCATCAGTAAGTCAAAAGCTGGAGCCACTCAGCATTAAATCACTTGAGACCAGACATCTATTAGCACATTTAGAAACATGGGAAAACTTTTCCAATATGCTGTGATAGCTAGCAGATGATTTATTCTTATTATCTGTTCAAAAGTAGTGGTCTAGATAATAACTGAACTCAGGAATAAGCTAAGGAATATAGGACCAGCATCTTAAAGCAACAGTTTTGGTTTAATATATACACAGCTAAAAGTACAACCATGAAAGACATTTTTAATGCTTAGTGTCAAAATTCATCTTTGGGTAGCTTCATGAATTCCAATGCACAGAACAATAACCTTGGAACCAAAAAAGCATATCTATATCTTCTTAGCTAAATAAAATAGTAACATCGGAGACAAAAGTTGCATTCGTTATTAAAATTGTGCTTTATATATTATTTCAGCTTCAGATCTGGTCTATATATGTAGCACTGTGAAAAGTTTATGTTTTGTTTCAAAACTTCTTGTAAGTGATATACTCACTTCATTTAAATTACAATTGTGATGATGATGATGACAAGAATATCAAGGCTTTCTTGTGTCTGGTTTTAATATCCATTGCTGTGTCAATTCTCCTGAGAAGTGGTTACTGGGATGTAAGGTGATGTCTGTCTCTGGTTATAGCCAACTCCCCAGACACAATTTCCAGAGATCTTAAAGGTCAAATATTTTTGTTCAGCATTTTTTCAAACTTCTTTTCCAAATAGCATTGAAGTGTTTCCTCCACAGGGTTTTACTGACTCCTGTGTTGTTAACACAGAATCTAGGATAATTCTTGCTTAAATAAACATACAATTTTAACAGTTTTTTGTAAGTATATTGAAATGGATGCAAGAAACATAAATCCACAATTCTAAAGGTCTTTCAGAGTGTTAGTCATGATATATAAAAGCATTTTATAAATGCAATAGCACTTGCATATGTTTGCACTGCACCTCTAGGGCAACATTTGGATAGAAATTCAAGAAGCCTTTAGATAGAGTTTCACTGCCTTCAAAATTCGTAATGGAACAATGATAGAACAGATACTGGTGGAAAGTATGTGCTAGTCTGCTGTGTTGGCAAGAAAAATAGCAAGAGGGAGTGGGCATAGCCCTTTTAGTTTCACTCAAAGCCTATTCTGTCTTTCATTCCTGAAAAAGTGAAGCACAAAGTAATGGAAGCTTTAAAGAGGGCTTGTAAAGATGTTCAGAAATTGCCTTCTCAATAAGATGACTCCCAGAAAGTCCTGAACTGACAATAGCAGGAGCATCATACAAGCCCAAGAGAAAGACACAGCTTCTGCCCTTTTGGTGCAGAAAGGCAAAGTGAAGAGAACTTGGGGTACCACTGCAAGAGGTTAGACAAGCAGAGTTTGGGAACGGTACTGCAGATCATGAGGATCTACCTGTGACCATGAGAGCACAGAGACCTCTGGCGTTGTGCACACATAGGACTGAAGAGATGGGTATTGGGATGGCAGTTGGAGTCTTGATGTGGTAACATGAATTACATCAGGTTTATTTCTGAGTTTCTAACAGTGTGATTTCCTGTACTCAAATCTATATGGATCACTTAACACAGCACTAAATGAATTATTTCTGACTGCCTTACTGTAAGTAATACAATTCCCATTTGAACTGCTTTCCTTTGCAGACCTGCTTCGCTGCACGTATGAATCATCTGTTTCACAGCCATGGCTGTTTCCTGTAGATACCCAGGGCATTCAGGGCCAAACCCCGACTTTATGAAGACAGAACATGGTATGCTGTTTCTGTTTTTTTTTTTCTTTTCCCTTTTTCTCTGAGAAATCCAACCCAAACTGGATTTGACTGAAATAACTGAATAGCTGGATCATCTTACTTTCCCTTTGTCTGCTCCTGATACTCTTCAGCCAAGAATAGCTAACATTCACAAGTTAGAATACTTTTATCCTGGCCATGTGTTTGGGAACTAGACAATACAGCCATGTCTGCATGCCATGCCTGCCTCACAAAATAAACTCTCCCAGTTCCAGCTTGGGTCTCCACATCACACTGCCCGTCTTCCGCCAACAGTGCAAAGATAGGAGCAGTTTATTCGATTCAATAACCAGTTAACATTGTCAAAACCAAGTGATCAAAGTGAAATTGGCAGGACATTAGTTTGGCACCATCTGTAAAATTTTGTCAGCATCATTTCAGTGAAAGATTAAAGAGATTATCGCCTGACACCCCTGGCTTCAGCATTCACTAGCAACAAGTATTGGAACTAGGACTGGCTGTGAAAATACAGCAACAGTTCTGTAGAACAACATTATTATCAAAATATACTGTAAAGAAAGCAAAACACATGTTGGGATTTTCCTTTTGTTCTGTAGGGTTTGTTTTTTTCAGTAACAAATCTATACAGAATTGGTAGATTTCATTGTCTTTGATCTTATCTGCACTGCAAAATATAAACCAACATTTTTTAAGAGAGAAGCTAATTCCTTTTCCTAATCTGTGCCTTTCCCATGTAGTAACAAACCCCTGGAAAGTAAAAAAAAGACCAACCACCAAACCACTCAGATAAACAGAAACCAACAACATAGCCATTCACCTCCAGAATGTGAACTAGTATGCTATGTATTATCCTGCTCAGAAATGATTTGTGTGAAAAAACAGAATCTAGACATCATTGAGGAAGGCTTTCATCTCATAATTGGATTTTCTTATTTGCATGTCTTTCCACAGTGCCTTCAGGGACTTGCACCTTCGAGTTTCTGATTCTCCTATATGGATTAAACACCCTGGCCAGACTAGTGATGTCTCACAGCATGTCTCTTAATGAGACACTGAAAATGCCTACTGGAAGTCTAAGTAACAAAGAATTGGTAAAGCTATAGTCCATCTGAAGAATCAAAACATATAGGAAAACAATGGCATGACATATCCAAACCACAGCTTGCAAGAAAACCAATGGCTGAATTTACAAAGAGAAAAATTTCATTATATTTTTAATGTAATTTTCTTAAGAAGAAAAACCCTGTTAAAGGACACTTTATTAAAAAAAAAAAAGAGTTATCAAAATGAAATTTCCATCATTTGAGAATGGATTTTGACACAAAATTGTGGACCAGAATCAAACTCCTCACTGAGTGTGTTTGTCAGGGATCAGTGTTGCCCAAGGGGCAGGGAGGGCAGGCCATGCAGGATAATGACTTATAATGACTTACAAGTAAAAAATGCAGCCCAATGCACTTCGCTGGGAAAAAAAAGCAGGAATATCTGTGTTCAAATACCTCCTGGTGGACTGAAACTAAAATTGCCCATAGCCTGTAGTCTGACGCTGTGTTTGAGTAACCTTTATTTTTTGTCTTAACAGCAGGACAGATCTCAGGGGAAAGAAAATTAGAAAGGAAGCACTTGAGAAACAAAAATATTGTTGTTTTCAACATTACAGACAGCGACTATTCATTATGGAACTTCAGAAGTTCTGGCACTTCAGTCATTACATGATCAAAATATCTGAAATATGGACAGTTAATAGCGCTCTCAGACTTTAACAGAACACACTGAGCCACTGGTATTTGAGAAATTAAGCTCTACCAAATTATTTACAGAGCCACTAACAAATATATGAGCAATGCAGAAGTCTAAGTAGTAGAAGTTATACATTTTAAATATCAGAGGCCAGATCAGGGGTGTAAAATGGCAGAGTCCCACTGCAGACTTTGAGCAGCATTCTGACTTGCATTGGTTCTGGATCTGGATGACTATTTACACACAATTTAAATGACTGTTTTTCCTTCCAGATGTATAGCTTTTGAGGCTTTCAATGTGTTTTGCTGCAAATCCAGTTGTACAATGACACAGGTAATTCCTTGAAGCGTCTCTATTTACAGTTTTTTTCCACACTACATATTTTAATATGTAACTAACTGCAATCAAAGGAAGCAGAAAAACAAAATCTCACCATTAACCATTTAATTAGGTCACAAGAGAGAACCTGAGTGCTAATTTGACTGAAAGTATTAGGAAGTCAGCGGCTGAATATCACAAATACCCTATCAATAGTATGGATTGCATCTTGGATGTTCATATCTCAGATGAGAACATTGTCATTTCAGTTACAGAATTACTCTGACAGAGCGCATGTGGGGTAGAAATAACAACTATCAATTGAAGAGGGGGAGAAAAAATCAAACAAACAAAACCAACATAACAAAAACAGCAAGAAAAAAGTATCAATTGCAATTATAAAAAGAAGACTTCATACTGACTCTTCCCATTCCTGTCATGCTCTGGTACCACCTTCACCCACCTTCTTCCTCGTTCTAATTTTCAGAGATCTGTTCTTCTTGCCAGCCAGACTGGGACACTAGCTTTACCCATGATAAAGAATAGCAATATTTGGTTCATACCCCTATCTGTTCTAATTATACAGGGCACAGAAGTGACAGCATATTCAGCAGACATTAATCTGAAGTGTAAGTATTCATTGTACAGCAACACCTCTTACAATCCCATCACTGTTTAGCTTAAATCAATATTTTTTGAATATAATTTAAAGACTATTACACTCCTCACACTTTTAGAGCTTTTCCATTGAAATTTGAGATTGCTAGCATTCACAAAAATGAAATGTGCATAGTACTGATGAAACATGCTATAAGGTAGGCAGATGATAAGCAAGTATTACCAAGAATCTCTGTTAATGCAGCTCTAGCCTCACCTGGAAGAGCCTTACTGATATTCCTTCCATACTCCTCTGATTAGATTGCAGGCACTGAAAGGGGATTAAATAGCTACCTGCATAAAACACCCAGAAGTTAGCAAGCAATCAGCATTTTGAGATAAAACTACGCAGATTTATCATGAAGGGGAAGTAATCGAATTTGAACCTGAAGGGGTTCTAAGCATACTCTGTCAATAAATTGCATGCCAGGGCAAATGGGTCTGAATACCAAAAGAAAGTGTACATTCCTAGAGCCCATTTCTGTTTAAAGTATGTATACATGTGTGTATTGAGGGAAGAGGGAGTCAGTTAACTCCTTGCACATCAGGGAATACATAGAAGATCAAATGCCATAATGTGAAGCCAGAATCCTGAACTGCTACTCTGCCGATGGTACCTGTGATCCACAATGGCATCTAAAACTGAAGTAGGTATTCATTGTCACAAGAACATCAAATTCCTTTTCTTTTTTTAATGAAATCATGCTGCTTGGCATTTTATAAATGTACATAAGGAGTTAATTCAAAGCATGTATTGATAATGGTTGGCAAAGGATTTTCCTGACTTTCTGCTGCCTTCTCAAGATTTGCCAGACTGCTCCCCAGTCACATAAGAATGATGAACAATTCATGGTTCAACTGGAAAACATATTCAAGCCTAAGTATGCCAGATTTTCCAATTATGCTTTAATTTGTTGGACCAGTTAGTTGTAAAATTTTACTTAGAAACCCAGAATCAGAGTAGGGAAAGTACTTCAGGACAAAAAATATAAAAGATACTTTTCATATCTCTATCAGTCTTTACAAGAATTCACTCTGATAACATAGTGGTGTCAGCCTCAGTCAGGCTTGCACAACACAGAAACTTCCTGTATATGTTACAGAACTGCAGAGAAACATATTTATACAACAAAAGACAATTTCCCAGCTTCTTTATCCACAAAACATGGGATGGTGGTAAAACACTAATATGTCTTGTGAATATAGCAAATATAATGTAAACAGAACCACAAAAAGTATTCAAAATTTATGCAGCAGTACTGTTTTCCTCAGGGTCTCTGTCTACGAGATGAATGCTTCCCGTGATCGCTGACTCCTCTTGAGCCGAGGTGTTCTCTACCTGCTTATTTGTGCAATATGGAATGTGGCCACAAAAATACATGTAAATCCAGGGGTTGGTACAGCTATTTAAATTGCCAAGGAGCATGATAATGGTGAATGCCGAACCTAGAATGAAACAGTTAAAGGAATAACAGAGTCAATAAAGCACTAGTAACATTTTCATAGTCTGCTGCTTTCTGGTATACTTGTTCATATATTAATCTAGTAGGAAGAAATTCCCATTTATTCAGTGAAATTTTTACCTGTTGAAGGTATGAAGCACACCTTATTCTATACATTTTAGAGTTAAATAGTTCCAAATAGCTCTTTTTTGATGCAGCTGCATTAGATTTAAAAGCAATTACTAACCTGCTATACAGATAAATACAGATATAGGTGTTGAAATAAATGTTTGTAGAATAAGACTCAAATTCACACTGACAGGAAGAATTCTTAGAACTAAGATCAGAAGATGTGCTTTTTTACATCAGGCAGAGCTAGCACCTTTTTTTTTCCTTTGGTTTATATCTTTGAGTTTAGAATAGGTGAACTTAAATAGTCACATACAGAGTCCGCCCTTCACAAATAGGTGACAGTATAAGTTTGACAAGATTAATCTTGTTTACAACATGGTATTCTTCGATACCTCTCTCATGTTTGCTTTTTTGCTTTATAAACAGCTGTTTCAGAACTTTTATTTATTTCACAGTGTATTACAGAGATTTCTTCAATATGATTTTGTTTTCAATATTCAAAAAAACCAGATATCTTACAACACCACTGTTCTATCCAATAAATAAGAAATATTTCTTTTATTACTTGTAATAGTTCATCCTTTTCACCTCAAGAACCAAAAAACCTGAAGCTGTAACATCTAAAACCCCTAAAAGTCTGAACCTTTGATAGAGCAGATGACACTTTTCACTGTGCTGTTCATTAATCTTTAAATCATTAATCACTCAAAACACACAAAATGCACACATTTTGATCACATAACATTAGTTCTCTGAAACTAATATAGTAGATAATCAATGCAGAAATTTCTTTTAATCATACTCAAATTATCACATGTAACTTTTACACAAAAGTAAAGTGCAAATTTAAAGCAGCATAGCAATTTGCTAGCTTGCTATGAAGTTATGAACGAGAATGGAGAGTATCTTACCTTCTGTCACGACACTGGGAAACCACACGGACCACAGCTGTGCAATGAAGAAAGGTGACCAACAGAGAATGTATGCAACAACTGTCACCACTGTCATTTTTACAGTCTTGATCATAGCCTTTGAAATACAGTTCACACTGCTTGCTCGGGATGGCAGAACTTGCTTCTGATTTGTTACTTCATATTCATTCTGGTTTTTGACATACATATTTCTTTTGATTTTTCTGCAAATCTTAACCTGGCATGTGATGAGGATGGCTGAGGGAATGAAGAATATAACTACAAAAATCCAAGTCACATATGCCCTTGGGCCCCATGGCTGAATAAATTCACCCCAACATTCAAATATACCTGGAGATATTTCAGTCTTAGAAAAGATAAATACCTGTGGTAGGCTAAGAAACAATGATATAGACCAGCTGGTGCAAATGGGGATGTTCCAGAGAGCTCTCTTCTTTTGGAAAGTGACCATAGGGTAGCAAACTGCTTGATATCTGTCCACTGTCATGACCACTATCATATAAGTAGAGGCAAACATGCCCAGCAATTGTAGATACTTGATACTTCTGCACAAGAAATCTGGCCCTATGAAAACATCTGTAATATCCCATATGAGTTGAGGCAGCACTTGAAAAAAGGCTACCACTAAGTCAGCAATGCTGAGGTGTAGCATGAACACATACATCCTAGACAGCTTCCTTCTTCTTCGCCACAGCACCAGTATGAGAATAAAATTGCCCACAGACGCTGTCAAAAATATGACCCCCAGTACAGCAATCTCTACTTGAGCTAATTGCTCATCTCTTTCTGGTCTTCCAACAGGATCTGAGTGATTTGTCAAGCTCAGGAATCTGTGAGAAGGACTCTCAGTCTGATGTGTGTTATCCTGCATAGGAAACGAAAAATTCTTCATAGTGCACAGCAGCCACTTACAGTAGCTGCTACTTGCAACTCAGGTTGACAGCTGTGAAGTACTGGCTAGCAAACAGACCAGCCTGGGTTCAGGTTTCAGTATATCTTCAAGCAAATCTTCTCCTGCTTGTGCGAACCACAGCAGTGGGACCTGGATCTTGATAAAATTCTGCCTCTTGCTGGCATGCAAAAAGGCTTTATATAGGCTCCCAGCAGACAGAGCCTTACGTAACTGCAGAGCCCTCGGGTAGGCTGCAGGGAACGCAGCCAAAGGCAGACCGAGCCACACAATTGGGGGAAATATATAAATAAAAAGCAAACTTCAGAGGCTCAACGTAATTCAATTACTCACTTCAGTCAAAGCCTGAACTTGAAAATAGCTGTGGCCAAAATCATACTTAAATGATCCTACTCAAGAGAATTCTTGCAAATTTTTTTTTACTCAAACCAGAAGTGAACCCTTCGGCCAAAGCAAGAGGAATGTTAATACGTAGATGGAAAGTTGGGCCCTGTGCTCAGGCGCATCATAACAGCAATTCTCTAGGCTCCTGGGGCACGACCACATCCTAAATGCAGCAGGGACAAAGAAATGCAATTTTCCATGTCGCCTTCTTTTTTCTTTCCCTTCTCTTTTTTGGAGTCACCTGAGTCTAAAAAAAAAATAAATAAAAATAAACAAAAAAAAATTTGACCTGCCCTAAAAATAATGTTTTTATATCAAGATGGGGTCAAGGCTCAGAGGTTTTTTCTCAGCAAAATGAAAAATAACATGTGAAATAAATTACTTTTAATGGGATTGTGAGTCTACTGAGAATTTAATAGAAAAATAAGTGAAAATTCAGTGGGAAATCCAACTGAAGAAAAGGTCTCTACAACAAAACAATTTTCAAGTGTCTCTATTCTACTGTAGTGCTAAAGGTTGGGAGGTCATTTTTCGCTATCTAATCATTTTTAGTTTTGTGGAGTAAGTTGTATCATGACCACAAGAGTTTCATTGGGTTTTGACCTTCTGCATGACTTTGTCATATTCTTAGTGGCAGATAAAAATAGCAATTTTGATTTAATTTCATTTCTTCTCCCTTAGTCTGCCCCTTTAATCACAAAAGAGAGATTTAATAAAATGAATTAATCTAATATGAAAGATAACACATATTTGTATGCAATCTTTTTTGGAGCTACAGCACTCATATCCTTTTGTTTACAATTGGGAGACTGGCAATTTGAAGTCTTTCTGAAGAGGAAACTGGTAAGGTTAAAACCATGTCCATGATGCAAGTACACGTATAGTACATAATACTGCACCTACACTGATTAATCACTGTGATCACGACTATGTTATAAAACCAGCTCAGGAATCTCAAAAACAGACTACCATCTCTTTGGCACTGTATGTATCAACAGACAGGAGGAGGGCAAATTCATAAACAGGATGCTGAAGTAGACTAAAATGGTTTATAAAACCAGCATGATCTCTTTTCTCTCCTTCTTTCCCCCTTCAATCCCACCATGAGACTGATATTAATACTTTGTCCTGGTTTCAGCTGGGATAGATAGAGCTAATTTTCTTCTTCTTAGTAGCTGGTACAGTGCTGCACTTTGGCTTTAGTCTGGAAACAATGCTGATAATACCCTGATGTTTTAGTTGCTTCACAGTAGCACCTACCCTGACCAAGGACTTTTCAGTCTCATGCTCTGCCAGTGAGGAGGGGTTCAAGAAGCCTGGAGGAAGCAGAGATAGGACTCCTGACCCAAACTAGCCAAAGGGGTATTCCATACCACAGCACATCATTCCCAGTATATAAACTGAGAGAAGTTGGTTGGGAGCTACTTATCGCTGCTCAGGAATGAGCTGGACATCAGTCAGTGGGTGGTAAGCAACTGTATTGTGCATCACTTTTTTTTTTGGGGGGGTGCTGGTGATGTTTATTCCTCTCTCTCTCCCCCCTCCTCTTCTATAATTATTATTGTTGTTGTTGATGTTATCAACATCATCATTACTATATTTTACTTTAATTATTAAACTGTTCTTATCTCAACCCACAGGTTTCTACCTTTTTTCTGATTCTTCTCCTCATCCCACCAGGGTGGGGAGGGGGTATGCGTAAGCTGGTGCATGGTACTTGGTTGCCACCTGTGGTTAAACCATGACAACCTCACGCAAGGGTCAGTCTATGAGAACAGAACACAGAAAAACTGAACAGTCTCAGGAAACCTTGCCACTGACAGCAGCTGTAAGAATCCATAATCCAGATTTGGCTGAACACTGCTGCAGCTGCCTGAGTCTACAACAGCTTTTCTCTAAGACCATGTCGCGAAGAGTATGAATCACAACAATTTAATGTAATATACTGAATAATATTTTCCTAAATAGAAGCTTCATGGAAGCCTTTAAGTAGGAAATCTTGATTCTCAAGGTTGTTTCTTTTTAGTTTTCCCCCCACTTCAGGCTCTATCTCAATTAGTAGGAAACAGCATGACAAGACCATAAGGAAACAGATGGATTTGCCTTTACCATCACACTCCCTTCCCAGCAAATTGAGGAAGAGTAACTGAATTGGCCATAGACCACTATCCCCTGTCAAGTCTGTTAATAGCAGACACTGAGATGTAGAACAGGCTGGCTGAGCTCCAGTTCTGCCATCAGCTATGTGCTCCAAAATACCTTGACCATGCTTGCTACATGAGTTAACAAAAAGCCAGGTGAGATCTTTACTCTTCCAGAAGAATAGAGGGTAAACATGCACACCTAGGCAGAGCTAGGACTATATGGGTTGAAAAAGGAACATGTTGAATACAAAACTAAGCCCAGGCTCAGGCACTGAAGATAAAAACAAATTTAAATTTAATTATCTAAAAGATGATCAAGGAATTACACATCAAAAGACCAGAATGTGCAATACAAGTCACTGCTGGGATACTACTGGAAGAGTAACAGAATATAGCACCATGAGCAAGTATTTGTACAATTTTCATAACGTGTAATGTATGGTAGACATATATTTCAGGCAAAGGTGTTTGTCACTTAAACCTAGAATAGTTCAACAGAAGCCCTGGGAATACAGCTCTTCCTAGGCCTACACATGTACACAGCACACAGTGTCTGACCAGCAGACGTGCTATAATAGGTATCAGACCCAGCATGTGGATACAGGTTAAAGGGCAAGCACACTGTGCAACAAGAAGACTTTGCCATGTTTATAAAAAGGGAGGTGGCTCTCCTTGTACAAATTGTTCTAGTGATGTAAGACTACACTCCATCTTGCATATAATCAGTTCAATGTAACTTGATATTTTCATAACTTTGTAATTGTGCCCTTTCCATCTTTTTCATCCAAGCTAGCAGACATTCAGGATAATGTTATATTGAAATTTAATCCACCCTGGGACTATAACTTGCTGAGAAAATTAAAAAAGGATAACAGATGAAAATATTTCAGTCCTCTTAGCTGCTCTTTTACTCCAATAGCATCCTTCTCCTGTTGCCTAGCTTTGCTTCATTCCAAATTGTATCTGTCCAAGATAGATTTTTTTCCCTAAATTATTTAAGTTCAGTAGTGTGGGAAGGCACATTTTAATTAACTTCTGCTGAATTTATCAGTGTGGGCTCTCTTCTAGTGTTTATTGGTTAGCTAGTAGGGAGGGATTCAGCTCACAGATTAAGACTTAAATTTAGATGTCTGCTTAGAATTACAGAATTATACAACTGCTCAAGAAAGGAACAACAGTGAATTCATATAATCATGGAATGGTTTGGGTTGGAAGGGACTAGCTCATAGGAAGGGATCAGCTAGTTACAACTCCCTGTCATGAGCAGGAACCTCTTTCACTAGACCAGGTTGTTCAAAGCCCTGTCCAACCTGGCCTTGTGACCAGTTAACATAGGATTTGTTCAGTCAGATTTTGAAAACCTCCAAGTCCTTAGACCCCAAATCCTCTCTGAGTAACCAGCTGCAAATGCTTGATTATTCTCACTAGGAAAAGGTTTTCCTTACATGTCACCAGACCCTCCCCTGGTTCTGACATCTTTGCTTGCTCTCCCATGACCTCAGTAAGAGTGTGGCTTACACCTCTTGCCAGCCTGCGTCTAGGTACTGGGGGGCACCGTTAGGCCCACTGAAGCCATCTGTCCTCCAGGCTGAACTAGCTGTGCTGGAAGCCTTGCCAAAAATGTTGGATTTGAAGAGTTAGTGATCTTGAACAAGACATGTCTGGTCTACTGAGCCTTGTTCTTGCAGGCTGGGCTGGCACTGGTGAAAGTTATGAGAGAGATTATGTCCCAGCCTGTCCAGGGAAGATGATTGTTTGCTATACAAAATAAAAGGCTCCACATCGTGGGAGGGGGAAGGAGCCCCTCCATAGCTGGCATCTGTGCAGTGTGCAGTCCAATGCTGCACAAAAGGAGGGCTCCCAGTATTGGAAGGGACCAAAGATTTCCTTACTATCTGTATTTCTGGTTTTACCCTATCTTATGAAAACAGTTATGTTTCCCTCACCCTTTACTGTTGCATTTTTTCCTGTACCTGCAGCTGGGTAGCTTTTTCAAGTCACTTTGTTATTCAAGGAGATACTTTCAATGCTAGGATTTAGGCAAATCTCAGTCACTACTGACTATACTAGCCTGAGTACCTCAATCATGGAATCACTGAATCATGAAAATATTGGTTGGAAAGGACATCTTGCAGACTTCCTCTGGAGCATAACTGCCTATTGAAGTAGGACTATCACCATCACTAGATTGGGTCAGACATAGCTTTGTCCATCCAGGTCTTTAAATTCTCTGTCTCAACCTGGTTGAAAGACATATGTGACTCAGACCTAGTCACAGGCAATATATTTGTTGCCTGATAAGAATTAAGGCACAAACAAGGCCAGATGCTGAAACTCCAACAAATTCAAGTGTTTATTCCTGGACAGATCATTGCAGGGGGAGAGAGAGAGAGAAAAGGGAAGGGGAGAGATGAGTTACAAGCAGATAGTTACCATCCGTCGATCCAGCGGTGTCTCGTTGGGCCTCTTCACGGAGGGTGTTGACGGTGGTGGGAGCTCACCGTCTGACCTGAGCCCTGCCCTTTTATGCTCGACTTTCATGGGGTGTTATCCATAATTTGCATGCAAAATGTAGAGAGGCATTACTATGATGACAGTGGATGTGTTTCAGTGAACACATACACAGTTCCACAATTGGGGTTCTGTGAGGGTCTTCTTGGTGGTCGATGTCCCTCATATTGTGCTGCATCCTTTGAGTCAGCATTTTTCACAGTACTGTGGAGGCTTATCAGCTTTGAACAAGAGGGTCAGAATGATCCTGCCTATGCAGTATCAAAAGCCAACATCCTTGTTGTTTGCTTCGTTTGCGAAAATTCTTGCAAGGCCTCCCATGGTCAAATGCAAATGGTATTTGAGACAAGCTCAATTAAAGTGGTGTTTGAGACAAATTCAGTTTTCTTACTCTTACGCTATGGAATGTAAGCAGCGTTTGAGATAAGTCCAATTTCCAGGCTCTCACATCCTTCAAGTATGGAAATTCCACCTCTTTAGGCAGCCTGTTCCAGCACTCTTGGTGAAGAACTACTTACCTTAGGATCCTCCTACAGTGGCCACTGTCCCCTCCTAGATCACCTGTCACCACTGAGAAGAATTTGGTTCCTTCAACTCTGTAGCTGCCTTTAAAGTACATATAGCCTGGCATTAGATTACTCCTTAACCAAATCTTTGCCAGACTAAACCATATTTGTCTTCCAAAACCTGCATGAATTCAGTGCATTGCAGACTCTTTTGAAAGCCAAGCATGGAATACATACAGAAGCAGAAATATGTGCATTTTAGTGTTAAAAGCTCCCCACAAGCTTCTAAAAACCAGAAACTGGTTTATCTCATGACAGACACTACTTATTAAATATAACTTGTGAAGATTACAGGTTTGCACTCTTTTACTTTGGAATTCATAAACAAGTTCTAAAAAGTTCCTATTTAAGAAAAGATGAAGTGGAAAATCCTGCTGTCTGCTTTTGATTTATGAAACAAAGGTCTGCCTCTTTTCTCCATGAGATCGCGTAAAGCTGAAGAGCTAGTAGGTCACTGTTACTGCGCTTTTCAAATCATGAAAACCAATTAGTTAAGAAAAGCAAATTTTCCATGGTTGGCCACATCTCTAGAAGGTTTTAGAGAAATAAAAAATCATTTCCTTAGGCTGATGTGATTCTATTTCTTTTCAAGCATTAAAATGCAAAAAACAGCTACCATAGACCTGATAGGCTGGAAAGGATTAGAATGTGCAATTAAAAAAATCAGTTATCAAGAAGAGGGTATAAACATTTACTATTTAATATATTTTATATAAAACATTTATTTAGTAATATATTCTAGTGTAGATAAAAATAATTAACACAGTATTGCATTGAAATTACTTTAGCGATAGAGAATACATTCAAGAAGCTGCATTAAGAGATGTAAATACATAATAATAACATGAAATGTAACGAGAACTTCTTTTGGAAGTAGTGTAATGGCTAGCAAATGGATTCTTTCATACAGGAGTTTAGCCAGCTACACATGAGCACTGCTCAAGAATTCAGCCTGAAGCACAGATGCATTTACAGCAAGGTAGATTCATATTTTTTAGTATTAAAATAGTGCTTCTTTCTCAAATGTGGGGGAGAAACTACTTCACTGACAGTCATCTCTACTGGACTATGATTATGTACACCTTTTGCTGCCACTGGTACAGCCTCCTACAGTTCTGGTTTCTTAATAAATAAATAAATAAATATACATAAAAAAAATCTACTGCTAATTCAATAGTTATATTAACATACCAGGCTCTTCGGACCAGGCTTAATGATTCACTCCAAACCTAAAGAGTTAGAAATTAACTAGAGAGAGTCCATGGAACTAAAGAAGCCTCAAATTCAACAGCTAAAGTGAATGTGCCAACAAAAGATAAAGAAAAATATATTGCAGACAGCACATATACAATCATGTAATGTAGGCAGCTACAAATGCACGAAATTATCAATAGTGTCAGTAACTCCATTCCTCAGAAAAAGTTATGCTTTTGGGACAAGAAGAAGAACTTTTAGGGAAGCCAAAAGACTATTAGAAAATTTCAGAACAAACCAAAACCTCATCCATTTCCAGTCAAGACATACTACAAACAACACTGTAATGAACACGGGACAACACTCTGTCCTGCTAACCTTGATCATATAACAAAAGTGGAATTTAAACCTTTCAAAGTTGATCTAGCTCTTGGTTGTGCACTTGCCTATGTTTTGTGTACATTTGTATGTGTGTGCAAATGTTGCTTCCCTGCACACACAAGATCCGGATGATTTCCACTTTCCATGAAACTATCTTCATGTCTCAGATGAGTAAATTAACTGTGTTTTTAAAGGAAGGGGATGTTACTTTAGTAAGATTAAAAGCTACATAAACCCAAATAGCCTTAAAATGTTAAGACTGCAACACGTCAAACTACTAAAATTACTGTTAGGCAATATTTTGGAACAAGACTCTCCTAAATTAAGTGCATTCTTCAGTAGAAATTAGCCACAGGCATTAAAGCCAGAATAAAAACAACGGGTATGGGCCCCCTGTGACTTGTAACTAGGCATGTCCCAGATACTCACCATAAAACAGTACCACTAACTACGCATATTACTACGTACCTCTTTTTAATCCCTAAGGAGATTCTGTCTGAAGAAGTAACTTTTTAACCTGTTTCAGTAAAATCTTCATTATTCATAAGTGCTGACCTCATTCTTTGAGTACGTTTCTGATTTCACAGATGTTACTGACAGCAGGGAGTGAGAGTCCCACTCAGCCCAAAGCCTGGAACTGGTTTGCTCAATTTATGTACTTGAATTATGGTGGTAGAATTATCTTCCACAGCATGCAAACCATTCTCTAAATAATACCTTTCTCCCATTGCTGCTGTGAAATTTCACGCAACTTTAATAAGTAGTGTTAAATACAGTACTGAGCTTTTACTGGTACTTCTGCAACTTTTATCGGGCTACTTTAAGTTGAGATAGGAATAAATCATTACAAATCAGGGATGTAGGCTTCTGCCAAAATGTATCTTTTTCATTTGCAGTATTCCAAACGGTCTGGATTCTCCATTAGGACACTAAATGACCTGCCAGCTCACCTGCCACTGGGTCTAAGGAAAACAACTGATAGATAAGGAGACTCACCAAGGCTGGTCAGAGCAAAGAAAAATGGAGAAATAATGAGTAACTTCAGGAGAAGGAACTATGATGGACTGGTTTTGAAGAAGAATGAAGTACTACTTCCAGATGAGAAGCTATAAATAGAGGGGCTTTTAATAAAGGGAAAATGCTGAGATAGAACCTAGTATAATACCTGAGTGTCTGGTGCACAGGCCAGCCATATTTCAATGTCTTAATTAAAAGACAAAGTAAATAGCAGTGAGTCAGTTTCTCCAACGATACCGAATGAGAAATAGTAAACAATGCGGACAGTTAACTAATTCCAGCAGACCTAAGGAGGCTGTGTGTTTTGACCTCCTTCCATTCATGCCAAGAACTTTATCTGACACTTGCACAATCATACTCTCAAGCAGATGATGCAGTAACAAAATTCACATCAGTTCTTGAGTGCTGAAAGATAACAAAATGACTACTAAAGTAATCACAGGGGGCTGAAAAGGAATTGTAATATGTTCTCTAGCAGGAGTCTGAATTTCAAATTCTAAGTAATCAACTATATTATTCACAACTACTATACAATTATTTGATAAGTACACTCTTGCTTTTAGCAGTTACATTTCTAGAATGCACAAAAGTACTGACCAAGGCCAGACAGCACTGATGATGAGCTGTGGAAGCACAAGAAATCAAAGACAGCTGTGTAAAGGTCTTGAAGTACCAATTTCTTGAGCAGAATCTAAACCTCTGATTTAGCAATCCAGAACCCCGATTTAGGGATCCAAGCACCTTTACACTGTGTGTAAACTGCCTGGAACTTAGCAAAGTAGGAAAAAAGGGGGGGAGGAGAGGAAGAGAAGAAGAGAGATAGCTAAACCCCAGATCCCAATTCTAATCTAAAGTCTTAACTCTGAATAAAGTACCATTACCCATTCAAAATGCAGAGTCTATAACTCTAAAGGCACCATGCAACCATTCCTTTGAGGAAAAGGCTGGGATTTGTCAGTTCTTTCAAATGGGGTGAGAAAATAGAGATCTCTGGGCAGGGAGAGGAAGAACAGCAGGGAAGAACAAGAACAAGGTAATTGACAATACCTAATATAACACTATTTTCAACAGAATATTTATCTAGGTGATGCAAGAAAATAGGGTCAGTGCTGTTTTCAGACTCAGAAGGTTTAAATACACATTTCTAATTCCCTAAGAAAATTTCATTTTCACCAACTTATTGGGAAGGCAGAATGGAAAATGCTTTCTAGTCACCTAATTGAAACTAGGTGAGTAGGCACAAAAGAATGGAAGATTCATGGAACTAAGAAGAAACCCTGGAAAAAAGGGACATACTTCTGTATCCTTGTGGCTAAAGTGCTCCCATAGGAAGGGGAATGCCACAGTCTGGTGTTTGCCTCTATATATACATTTTATACCAAAAGCTATTGCATAATGAGAATAATCTGCAGAACCAAGACCAGAAGCTGTGGCCATCTTTGCAGACAACTTCCTAACCATGAGGCAGGGAAGTTGTATTTATTTTTCCACTTACCCTTCTGTTCCAGTAAACTCACTTTTCTCATTTGGAACAATACCAAGTGGAAAAACACCATGGAGTAACTTGAGTCTTTTCAGATTACAGTGCATAAGGCTGCCAGCACCACCAAGTGCAGCACTGAAGATGGCCAGACTGGCCTGGAGTCTGTGTGGCCACAGTACCAGTACAGAGAGGGAAAAATCAGGTGGCATCTGTGGCACCTGTTATGATTCTGGTATGGTACATGCACATCACAGTTTAATAGCAATGAAGTCTGTTCTGGTTATGAGTCACATAAATGCCTTACCCATCTATACATAATAGGCAATGCAAAGCAGGTTTTTCTACAGCAGTCCCAGACTCCCTTGTTAACAGCACCTTGTACATGCACAGAGAACAACTGCTTCATTCATGATGCAGGCAGTAGCTCAGATCCTGCAAGCAGTCACATCAGTGTGGCGCTACAGCTAGGTGAACTGACATTTCAATGTGTGATTCAGCATGGACGGAAACTTGGGGACACCGGCCCTTCTGCTACACTTCTTTTGGAAGATGTATCTGGGAGAGGAGTATGGTAACAACTCAGAATATTCACCAGCTGCTGCAGTGAACCAACTACATAATATTTAATACAACAATTTACAATATTCCATGAAGATGAGCTGTCACCTTACCAAATGTGTTACTTCTATATCATGTTCAAAGATCCGATAAGGATCAAAACAGCCTAACTACTTCAGGTAATCAGACTGATATAAGACAAAGATACTAAGTGGTTGCAATAGAAGTCTTACACTGTTTTCTTTTTGTATTTATGAAAGGCAATTTCACAACAATGCAACTACCTGGTGAGCAGTTTTCTCTGAAAGTTTCTCTTCTATCTGAGCCTTTCTAAGGCTTTGAAAATTTTTGGTTCCTTGACAAAAGCAAAACATTGAAGGGGGGTAACAGAGATAAAAAGGCAATAAGAACATAATGTAGACAAATGTTCCAGTAGATTACTTGCAGTATTTGTGCCAAAAATCACAGCCAAAAGAAAGCCTACAGAAGTAGCCATGCTATCAGAAGCATGATGTTTCATGTCCGCGTCCAATGGTCTTTATTCTTATTCTTTTGAGAACTTGCAGTGAATGTTCATTCAAGTAGCAAAATAATTTTTTAGTACTGCCTCTGAAAAAAAAGAAATGTTTTCCCATTTTTGTCTGCCATCTAGTGTTAAAAGGCAGAATACAGGCGTTATGCGTTTACAAAGCTTAAAACACTTGGGACCACGACACAGCTTTTGCCCATGTCTAACTATGCTGATGAAAATAAAACACAGCATATTCCATAAGGCTTTAATTGAAGATGTTAGATTTAAGCAGTTATCTCAGATAATATTATTAGCAGAATACTACCCTACCTATGTATTTTAATTTGTCATAGTGCTTCAAAATACTTGGGTTTTTTTTTTAATTTGAGCCTCTTAGGTGACCATGCTGTGTTTCCAGGATACCATCCATAATAAATATGGCAAATCAAAACAAAACCCCTGCCAATACATACTGAAATACTACTCATATCACACCTCTGTATCAAATATACAGCGAAAATATATGCAAATCCATTTTCTCAGAATTAATATCTCACCCCTGACAGCTGTTCTATGCAGGTTTAATTCATCTAAGCTGAAGTCACCAATCTCTGTAACTGGAATAGCAATAAAGAATAAGACTTAATCCTTTAAAAAGTTCCAGAATTACTTTATTCCAGTGTATTTGTGTCAGCTTTTATAGTGGAGTGTAAGAAAACACAAAATATTCACATTTCATGTATCAAGAGAGAGAATCCTAGAAAGACAATTTTTGGAACAACTATTTCTGGTAAATATTCAGTTTCGATCAAACTGCCTCATAATGCATTATGAACCTCTCTCCAAGTAGCCGTCCAAGACAAACATACAAATGTGAATGTTAGAAATAATGATATTTGTAAGTATAGCATCATATAAATGAACACAGTTAACTCATTTATAGTATGGATATAAAGATAGTTTGGTTATAACATGACAAAAATCATGTCCCTCCAAGAATTCTCATTAAAGTAGGAAGACTTATCACAGTTGTAACTTGATTTACAAAAGTTTGCATCTTACCTGCAAAAGCATGTATGAACATGAGGAAGGCCTTTAATTTCCTTAATCAAGTTACAGCAATAGCACTTACGAAAATCAATCTACTTTCAGTGTTGTCCTAAACTGTAAACTACCATGTTTTAAGAGACCACTCTGACAGAGCTTGAGTGCCTGGTATGCAACCTAACAGAGATCAGCAAAATACCCATCAATAATCACAAAAAATTCTTGTTTGAGACTTCCCATAGAAAGTATTGAAACAAAAGGACTCTTAAAACAGTTAACGTACATCCTATCGAAGTTAAAATTAATATAGCTCAAAATGTGATAAATGGGATCATTTCCATACTATGTGAAAATTATTGTAACTGGGGTTAGCCGCTGTCTGAAATCTGCAGGTGGATTCATCTCTATCTAAAAAGTAGGTATTTAGTCAAATGAGATGAATCAATTCACCTTTAACTATTAAGAGAACTTATTAGCTTAGATAAAGTGTCTTATCTTTTCTTCTTAATGTCATGACGGCAGTAAAGAGGCTAAATTGGCAAAATATTTGAGAAGGTGTGGATGCAGAATTTGTGCCTGGTAATACATAAATTTATCTTTTTTATCCAGTTTTTTAGTTCTTTCAGAGAATTGTATGGTTATTTTGAGAAGCTGATTAATCATTAGCCTCTGAACGCATCAGATCAGACAGATCTGTTCATCCTTTGGGAAAGCCATGCAGCAAGAATGCACAGGGTTCTAATTAGACCCGATGTGAAAACCTCGAATCTTTTCTTCAGCAAAGGTATGAATCTACATACCATTGTATATATTCCAGCAGCAAGACGAAGGCCTGGGCAGACACAGAAGAGAATTTTACAATGAGCTTGTGGGAGAAAGTCTGACTGCTTCATAAGGAGGTATGCGCAGCTATAAGAGATCAGTTGCCACCTACCTCCAGTACTTACTCACCAGTCAAAGACACGCAGGATATGCCCCGGCACCATGACACACTTGGCCAAACTTCCTCCTCACTGAAGTTGTAGGTCTTGTTTTGCCTAACACTTTGTTGTCATAAGAATGCAAATTAGCCTGTTTAACGCCATCTCAAACTGTGGCCTCAGATGGGACACTGCTGCTTACATCATCTGGTGAGATCCAACTCAGCTCACCACATTGGCAAGCAAACAGAAGTCCTGGGGCTTGCACAAGGGCAGACTCAGCTGGGGAAGCTGCTTAAGCTAACACTGCTAGCTACCACAGCCTAAAACACATCAGCACAGTGTTGCTCTTGTAACAAACAGTAAGTGGCCTTTACCTGAAAAATCCACACAACAATGGACAATGGAACCTCCCTGCTTAGCTACATCTGGCACTTCGCCAGATGCCACTACTGTTTGAGCCATTTGGTTTAAAAACGAGCTGAATCATATGCAAAGAAATCCCATTATAAACAATAGTACACAAGTGTTAAAAACAGTTGCCAGCAGTAAACCATCACTAGATAACACAACCAGATGTGTCACCTACAGACAGGGAAAGAATACCATACCTGCAGAACAGGCCACTGTAATCCAGGAAGCACCAACTCTGAAAGCATTTAGGAGGGAACACAGAAGCACCTGGGTGTGAACCACCTGTGCAAAAGGATCCTGGATAATACGTGGCTCATGAGCTATTTGAGTACTTCACTGAGGAAGTGATACCAGAATACTGCCTTTAAGCCTTCCCTTGATACTCTTAAAAGAGTGCACAAATTTCATTGCATTGTGTTTGCGTGACAAGATTTTGATAGTTGGGGGGTGGGAGGGATGGGACGATGACAGGGGAGGGTACAGGTATGGTTTCTGTTTGAAGACACCAGAAGCTGTCTCTATGTTGGAAGGAGTGAGTTCCAAGCAGCTCTAAGATTAATTCACTACTGGCCAAAGCCAAGCCCAACAGTAACGCTGATAGGCTTGGCTTTTATGATAAGTGTCCCTAACATAGTTAAGATGGGGAGGAAAAACTGCAGCGCAAATGCAGCTGTAGAGAGAAGTGAGAATACGTGAGACAAACAGCCCTGCAGACACCCAGGTCAGTGCAGATGGAGGGCAGGGGGTGCTCCAGGCATTGAAGCAGAGACTCCCCTGCAGCCCGTGGTGCAGTCAATGGTGAGGCAGCTGTGACCCTGCAGCCCATGGCAGTCCATGGCGGAGCAGATCTCCACCTGCAGCAGATGGAGGACCCCACACTGGAGCAGACTCTTGGCAGGAGCTGTGGCCCCACAGAGAGAGAAGCCTGTGCTGGATCAGGTTTGCTGCAGGACCCCATGGGGGCCCACACTGGAGCAGTCTGTTCCTGAAGGGCTGCACCCATGGAAGGGACCCATGCTGGAGCAGTCTGTTCCTGAGGGATGCACCCATGGAAAGCACCCACACTGGAGCAGGGGAAGTGTGAAGAGTCCTCCCCTGAGGAGAAAGGAGTGGCAGAGACAACATGTGGTGAACTGACCACAACCCTTATTCCTCATCCTCCTGCACAGCTGTGGAATTAGGGAGTAAAGTTGAGCCTCGGAAGATGGGAGGGGTGGAGAAAAAGTATTTTAAGATTTATTTTTATTTCTTACTATCCTACTCCATTATTGACAATAGATTGTAATTTCCCTAAGCTGTGTTTGGTTTTGCCCACGGTGGTACTTGGTAAGTGATCTCTCCCTGCCCTCACCTTCCTGCATGAGCTTCTCATCATTTCCTCACTCTGCCCTACTGATGGAGGGGCACTCATAAAGCTGCTTGGCGGGGACCTGGCCAGGACAAACTCATCACACTGACAGGACGCAAAAAGGGAGCTACAAATTATTCAGTTAATATTCATAAAATATGTATGACCTGAAGAGTACCCTGCATTGGAAATGCAAGAAGTTCAATCCAATTTATGAAAAATACATTATAACAACTACAACATGTAATGGATATAAATCTTCCTGCGGGGAATTACCAGTAAGAAAGTTAATTTCACTTTTTAATTTGTGAGAAAGAGCAGCAGCAGATGATTGGGATGTGAAAGCACAAGGAAAACATCCCCCTCTCCCATCGGCCAGGGCAGGGCGTTCAGCAAGCCGCCGCGGCAGCACACCCACCGCCTTCTGCCATCAGCTCTGTTAAATTTAGGCTGCTTGTTGCAAGCTGTGGGCCAGCCACGGAAGCTCACGGGCCTGCTGATGCTCCCAGGCCGGGCTGGGCAATGCCAACGCGCCCCCAACCCTGTCACACACACGGAAAACCCGGTATTTATGATTCTTCTCCAAGTATTAACCGGGAAGCGCAGGAGGACGTGCCCGGGGCGGCCAGAGAGGGACCAGGCCGACTCGGGAACCCCATCCCCTTCTCCTCCTCGCAGCCCCCTCAGCCGCAGCGCCTCCGAGCTGGGGCCGACACGGAGAAGCGCAGCTACCAAGCGGTCAATGAGAACAATCGCCACCCCGCGCCTCCCCTCCAGGGTCGCTGAGACGATGAGACCAGACCCGCCCAGCACGTCGCCGCCGCGCCCGGCACGCACGCACGCGCGGCGCTCCGCCACCTTCGCCCCGCCCCGCGTCCTCTCCTCCGCCGCGCGTCTCAGCTGCTTCCGGCGGCCCCGCGGGGCGCAGGCGCGG
>JANRGW010008799.1:0-15474 GCA_024733675.1 Psilopsiagon aymara | reverse complement strand
CATACTAGAGAGAGAGAATGGTTCTTATAGCTCAAAAGACAGACCTAAAAGTGCTTTGACCTTTCTCTCTGACTTTAGCTACTTTTTATTTGCATTTTAACCCCATTTGATTCCATACAAGTTAACTGCAGATTCCCTGAACCTCTCCCATTCAGCTTACGGCAATGCCAATGCTGCTTCTATATTCTAAATCTAAGAAGGCACAGCCAAGTCTGAGCCCTGACTTGCTCTATTCAAGAAATCAGATGTTAGTATCAAAGAAAACACATGGAAAAAAATAAATGAGTCTTTATGGTCTAGATCACAGCTTTGTGTTATTTTTGATCCCAGTTTCTGTGCGTCTCCTCCTATCAGTTTCAAGTCAACTTTCTTTTAATACTTCTAGAGGAATTGCCAAATACACATGTAACCTCTGATTTTCAGATGCTGAGCAAGAGCACTATAATCCAAAGGTTTTATGAAATGACTTAATCTTAGTGTTTACTACATTTCAAAAGAAGTGCTTGAAGAGCAGTGTAAAGGAGAAAGTAGAGAATGCGATATCTTTTTATTATAATACTGAACACTTCAAAACTATTCTGTTTGGGTCATGCTATCTCTAACTCCAGCACAAGCATGCCTTGTTTAGTATACCTCTGGCAATAGCTTTTCAATTACTACTTCTCAAAAAGCAACACTTTAACGGAGGGGAGTGATTTTGTTTAGCCTCCTCCTCAGCTAGTTAAAAGGGTAGTTATCTGCACCAGCAGACCAAATCCTGCTGTGTACAGTGGGTTCACACTTCCCACCAAGTAAGGCTGCATGGTACAGAGTGCACAGACATACATATACGTGTGTCTATGACTGTGGTGTGCATAGGATTAAATACCAACACACATTTCAGGAAGAAAAATGGGAAAAAATAATGAGAACGAGTATCAGTGTTGAACCTGGCATAACTAAAGCTCACTACAAGTTTCTATGATTAAACTTTAAAACCATATATGTCATCCACTTTGTTATTCCCTTGTAATATACATTTTAATTTATCAGGCACATGTAGGGTAGGTTTGGAAACAGATTTGGTGGAAGTTAACAGCTTCTCAAGGTCTGTCTTTACTGATGCTACTAAGCTAACAGTAATTTATTGTTCTCTGGGACTGTTTGCTTCTGATATTTGAAGCCTCTATGCTAGCATGGACAATTCAGCAAGACAAGACAGTACTTGTGCTCTAGGTCTATATGCAGGTTATGTCTATATAGCCTTGTAGACACAATTAGAGAAGGCAGTTTTGAAAATGTGCCATCAAAAGCTCAGATAATTTTTTTATTTCAGCTGGATAATTATTTTATTTCAGCTCTCTAAAAGAACTTGTGCCATTTCAGAGCTACTGAGTGCTTGAAATTAGATTTCAGATAATCACAACTGCAAGAAAATCTTCCTGAGCCTGGAAGCAGACAGGGAAAAGTGGAGAATGAGGGACAATAGGGTAGTGGGGAGGGAGAGGAAGTGTGAGAGACCTGCTCAGCCAGACAAGGTTCTCTTTGTGTTGCCTGTACTGCTGCCAAATGAGGGCAGGAATGCGAAGAGGTTGTTTTGTTTGCTTTAAATACATAACCTGCAGGTTTATGCAATAAAGCAGGGTAGGAATAAAAGAAATAAATAACACTCTCAAATGTCTATATGTCTTTTTGCCTTAAGTGTAACTAGAGATTGATTTTTTTCCTTTCTTTTTAGATTTAATGGATCGACAAAAAAAAAAAGTCCACCCAAAACCAACCAACCAACCAAGAACAAAAGGACAGAAAACACTGAAGTTCAGATGTGCCCTTCATAGCAGCTACAGTGCTTTGACTTACCAGACTCCCGCGTACGACCTCTCACTACTTCGCTCCATGGTCCTGCCCCAATGGCATTGAAAGCCTGGATCTGCAGTTCATATTCTGTCCATTCCTCCAGATCTTCAATTGTGCACTCTCTTTCCAAGCGGTCATTAACAACCTTCATCAGGGCAGGAGTTTGCACATCCACACGCCAAAACTTTATCCTGTACCCCACTGACTCTGGATTGCCATTATATTGTGTGTCGGGGAGGGGCTGGCAAACGACAAAGAAAAGGACAATATTCCTATATAGACCACACTGTCAGGGCTTTCCAAACTATATGCCAAGGCCGTCTGAACTCATATAAGGCTATAGCAAAGCCAAAAAGATCAGGAGGTTGATTTTCTGTTTCCTTTATATTTTATGATATCTAAAATTCTGTGCTGCTTGAAATATCCTTTTTCATTTTTTCCTGATTTTTAGCAAACAGATATGCCATTTGCAGAAGGTGCAGCAACCAAGATGACATGAATACAATGTATTTCAGAGCTTTGTGATTAATTATGGAAATGAATGATAAATTGCTGAAGCATGTGACAAATTCATTTATCGTAGAGTTTTTACTGATTCTCTGCCTACTCATTTATCAGCAGAGATTTCTTCTGGTATTCTAAACTCCCCAAGCAATTTCAGAGATTAAAATGTGAAATAATTAGCCTACTTCGTGAAGTTTAGAGTTTTTTCCCCTGTTAAACTATGTGATGCCATGGACGGCTGAGATTCGGTTCTGAGTCACTGGGAAGGTTTGGTACACATTAACATTTCACAGCTTAGAAGACTATCCTGCAGGCAAGCAGGGCAAGAAATGTGATCCTTATTCTTCAGGAAGGAAGGAATTCCCAACTCCCAGGGGGACATAGATTCACTGGAAGGTCTTGAAAAAAAGAAGACATTAAGTACTTTTAAATATTGATGTTATTAAACATGAAAAAGGTGTATGAGGTCATTTTTAGCTGTGGCTGTTGCTCCTCCTGAACCATGCGGTTTGACTCATGAAAAACAGGCTTCTAGGTAGCACAGAAAGGAAATATAGTATTGAAAATGTTTTAAAGTATCTTAAAATAACCTTAAGTGAATTTTGATGGGAGATATGTAGGTCTGGATAGTACCAAAGGTTTAACGATGTGGGCATATTGTTTACACGGTAAAGCCACCAGTGGTATGGGTCTTATGAAATGAACTATCCATAGAAGGATAGTGAGATGAAACCTTCAAGTTTTCAAGATTCAGATTTAAGTAGAGTGTCCCTCTGAAAAACTGCGATTATTGCTTTCTGACAGGAGAAAACACCCTTTTTTTAAGCTTGACTTTGACTTCCAGCCATGATGAGTTTATGCATGGAAAAGCTACCATTTGGCCAAAAGAAAACCTGTGCTTCATCAACTTCACACTACAGTAACCCCAGTGGAAAATTCTGCCCAACAGGGGAGAAGAAAAACCATTCTGGAGCAGGTTAATTGCCAAGTAAATCCCAATGCAGCAACTCTGCAGGCAACTGAGACAGTCAAAGGGGCATAACAATATCAGCAATCACTGCAACTTCCCAATTAATCTTTTCTTTCTACATTTTATCACATAACTCCGTAACTTTTCACATAAATATTATGTTCCTACAGGAGTGTAATGTGCTGCCTTGGAACTGTTAGCTCAGTATCTGCAGGATGATTGCCAATGGCTGGTGTGTGCCTTCTGTTTTGTACAAAGAAGGCTGAGCCCTAGAAAACTGCAAATTGGCTCAAGTGTTATATTCCTGTCCCACAGGCTGACCCAGACTGTGCTACTTAGAGTCTCAAAAGCCAAGATTTCACACACAGGCACATATTCATAGACTCAGAATGGTTTGAGTTAGAAGAGACTTTAAAGACCATCCAATTCCAACCCCCTGCAACAGGCAGGGACACCTTCCTCTAGACCAGGTTGTTCCAAGCCCCATCCAACCACAAGCACTCCCAGGAATGGGACAGCCACTGCTTCTCTGGGCACCCTGTGCCAGTGCCTCACCACTCTCACAGTGAAGAGCTTCCAAATGTCTAATCTAAATCTCCCCTCTTTCAGTTTAAAACCAGTTCCTTTTGTCCTGTCACTACATGCCCTTGTAAAAAAATCCCTCTCCAGCTTTCTTGTTGGTCCCTTTAGGCACTGGAAGAGTATATACCCTGATGAAGTGGCAGAATAGTGGCAGTATGCAATTTCTGTGATTACTAAAGCACTTAAGGTAAGTCTCAGATTTCCAACTATTCTGAAAAGGAAACAATTCTGCTATTACTCCTTCTGTTGAACACGAGGAAAAGGCACTCTGGAGCACTGGCCTGACCCCCTGGGGAAGCGCCCACATCTCAAGCACCAGCCCTTGGCTCCCCTCTGCCCCCGTTCCCCTGCCCAGCTCACCACCCATCGCAGCCGGAGGCTGGTCTCGCTGGCCGTGCGTGCAGTGACGCTCCCGGGGGCCACATCTGGTGGGGCCTGCAGTGTCTGAATGACACGGGAGGGTTGGCTCAGTGGGCTGGGGCCCACCACGTTCACCTGCCTCATCCGGAACCTGGAGCAGAGGAAAGATGCAGTGCACGTTGTAACAGCTCAGTGAACGGTACCTCTCTATCCAGAATCAGAAAAAAAGATGGAAAAGTACAAATTAGGTCTTCCTAAATATTCCACAAAGCTCGTTGCATGCGTGTCCCCTTTGTATTCACTGCTGAATGCTTTATGGTAACTGCTTTCAGATCATCTCAGGTATTAAAAAAAATGAAAATGAGATTAGCTGAAGGTCTATTAGAAATGTCAGTATTTATGTGAGAAATTTATGTTAATTATACCAAGCCTGATGAGCTTATGCTAGCAGTAAGTGATTTTCTCTTGCAATTCTTGTACAATACATTCAGAAAGGTATTAAAATATCAAACTTGAGATATTCTCATTCCCTGTCAATATAAAAAATACACTAGTGATAACATTTCCCCTCAATTACTGCTTGAAAGAAGCTGATTTATCCCTGTGCTGCATTTTCAGCCTTCCTGCACAAGAAAGATTAAGTTAGCTAATATGGGCGTGTGCCTTTAAAAAAATACCCTGTCTGCTTGAAATGATCTTTTCTGCAATAGAAATTCCCACTGGGTCACAAAAGATTCAGGGAAATCTTTTGGTTGGAAAGCACAAAATAATGAAGACGTGCTGTACATTTCAGATACTCTCACCCATCATAAGCGCTGATAGGTAACCGGCACTTGCATATACACATTTAACCTGTTCATACTAAACACAGGAGTTTGGGACCTAATGACTGAGCTTGGGAAAAGGGTGAGTTAGTCAACATCACAGTGTTTGTTTATCCGCTCTGATCTCCCTAGAAAATGCATTAAGGGAAACACATTAAACAAATACTGTCCTTTATAGCTCATTCTCAAACATTGACACAATGTATAGAAAAGAAGCTGGTTGATAAATATGTGGTCTGAGAATTAGCGCTCATGATGTATGCCCTCAGTGGGCAAGGACCGAAGTTGACCAGAAGACAACAAATCCATTTGGCAACAACTTTCTAGGTTTCATAATATCGTAAAATTCCTCTACACTGAAAGAAAGCAAAAAACCCTCATACCTGTGCACGCATGAGGGAAAAGAAACCCAGGCAAAATTCAAAGAGCTGATTAACGATGAAAAGAATCAGAGAACTGGAAGTGTGAAAGCTCCCAGCATAACTGTGATCACTCCAGAATTCAATGGATACATGACAGAAATGACATGTAGCAGTAAAATAAACCAGGAAGTTTAACAATATAAAAACTCAGCCACCCTGAATGCCTCATACACTTCCTCATTATTTTTTATCCCAAAGACAGTTCTCCATCACCTGCTAGATGTGCAAGTCTGGCTTATTTTGCATGGACACTGACTGCTGAATTCTGGTACGACTGCATTTAACTATACACCTTTGCCTTTTCAGCTTTAAGGATCCACCTTTATGAGAAGAAAATCTCCTCAACCTGAAGATCATTTTTCTAAACCTCTGCACCAGAAATCTCTGCTCACATTCAAAAACTTTCAAAGAGCTTTTAGTAAAATGTTTAGCTCTTGAGGCTGAGGTATAAAACCACTTCAGTGGAGAGTCTGTGAGAAATCTAATATTCTATGCTGCTGACAAAGGGAAGAAATTAGCGTACCAGCATTGAATTAGTTGAGTTTTACCTGGTTGCACATAGTACTAGCTCACAACATCACATGGGAAGCTAAAAGGCCCCACAACCAGCGCAAAATGGGCAAGTTTTTAGTAAGCTGATGTCACACTTGCCACTATATCTCCTTGCAATCTCAGCCTTCACATTATTTCATATTTCATGAAACTATTTTGTGAAAGTATTTTCCACTAGGATTCAGTCCCTCAAATTCTTAAATCTTGTCTACATTAAAGCAACATATCACTTGAATTGAATTGATTTAGAAATCAATCTTGTTTAACTGGGGTGCACCCATAATGTAAATTCAATTGAATCAGATTAAGCACTTCATATATCTATTTAGCTTAACTTGGTAAATTCTTATAAACAAAGGTTTCATCTAATTGATGTTATCAAATCAAGCTAAATCAATAAAATGATGTTTAAACTGGCATAAATATGTAATCACAAGTTTGCATCAGTTTAACCATGATTGATTTGTTACTGACTGATGTTACACTGGTGTGTAACCCCTTAGACAAGGGAAGCCACAGGATAACAGTTATCCATAAAAGCACTTCACTGTGTACTTGGATTTCCTTTTAAAAATGAAATTGTATGTAAATTGCAGTTAACAATATCAGGCGAGTAATTTTAAGTATAAACTACAAGAACAGCAAAGCTTTTCCCTTTTGTTTAGAATATAAACCACAACCAGATGTTTCTGATTAGGAAAGCTGTTCCATGCTGCTATTTACTAATTTTTTTCATGCTGCAGCTAATTACCTGCTGTTCTTACCTGTAATGAGTGTAAGGAGTAAGGTTAGGTACCTCTAGCATCTGAGCATCAGGTTCATTCTCAACCTCACGAAGGCTCACCCACTCTTCTTCATCACCCAGCACACCAACCTGTACATGGAAAAGTCAGAAGGAACATAAAGCAGAATAAATACAGATAAATTATTATACATATAACCTCTTTTAGAAGGTGTGTCATCAAAGCAGTGGAAGGACAAATGCTTTTGAAGGCATATTACCCAGTTAATAGTAATTTTTATATGACAAGGCACTAGGTATTTACAGCCAAGTTTCCTTGTACCTGTTGGGACTTCCCTGGGATCCTCTGATAAGATCTATTCCAAAAAAACACTGTGAGAGCACTAATACCCTGTTCAATCTCACTGGCACAATACAAAAGTATTGAGTAGTGATATAAGGAAATGAAAAATAGCCTTGCTAATAACTTACAGGAACTGATGCATACTAAGCAACTCTCCATGGAGGCAAAATGCCACAGAAATGAAGATCGAGAAAGAAGAACAAAGGCAAAGAACAAAAGTGTTTTATCCTTATCTGCTGGTCTGCACTTAGACAAGATTTTTCCATGTGCAAGCCTTTGTATTAATTAATCACAACATGTTGCCCAACACAGTCCCCTCAGCTATGGCAGTGTTAAAAGGGACAAAATGGCAATGGGAATTGACAGCATTACTTTCCATACAGCTTCCTAGAGATAAAATGAAGCTGAATCAGGACCTAAAAGGAAGTCAATAAGGCGTGATAGAATAACCAGAGTCCGACTTGGGACCTCAGACTATGGCAGTATCAGTAGGCAGTGTTGTGCGTAAGAGCACATAGGAGTGTGGAGATGACCGAAGAGATGTGGAAGAGGTTGGCCTTTAATTTGGAGATTCATAAATGTTGAAACACAGGGGTTCCTCAACAAAAGTCACCAAGGGAATTCCAGGGCACTATGTACATTTACTCTGGTGTTTCAATCGTAGCACAGAGGGCAGTACCCGTAGTGCAATTCCTTCTCCCTACTCTGGTATCCACAATCATGATGGTACATAGACAGCTATTCCCTTTAGCATCTATTTACAGACTTATTACTATCCATGAAGATGCTTAATCCTTTTTTAACCTAGTGACACTATCTGCTTCCACAGATTGCTGGGGCAACAAATCCAACTCTCACAACCCACTGTGTAAAGAGCTATTTCCTTTAATCTTTTTTAATCAGATCCCTTACGAGTTCTGTATACTGGTTACAGCCATAGACACAGCCAAAGCACACGATAGCCAACATAGCCCAAGTACGTCAAATCAAAAACTAGGTTTCATTCACTCTTTTTTTTTCCCCTTCAGGAGAAGCAGCCTGATTTATTTATAGATGTTTTAGTACTTTGCTCACACAGGACTTGATGTGCTACATATTTATGTTTGTGCATGAAGAAATGACACAAGGAAAATCAGGTCAACGAAAGAAGTTCTGCATTGCACTGTGAAAAGAAGCCTCTCTGATCTTCTAGCAAAGGACTGCTTTCATGAAGGGATGTGGTTGCACAGGTCTAGATGGGCCTTTCATTCTTCTTGGTTATCAAGGACATTGCCACATACCAAACAACATATAGAATAGATGTCAGTGAAGATTATGAGCCTTTCAAAATTCCAAGTCCCCACTGAGCTCCATAAGTTTTAGTAGATTTGAGACAAGTCTGCACAGTGAAACAGAACAGCCCTAAACCGAACCCAGAGAACAGAGAGATGATAAAGAGCATTTTTAAAAACACCCTATCTCAACAAAGAAAGGAAGTGAGGGTTGATCTCAGTGAAGGAAACAGAAAACACTTTTTATTGACGGAGTTTTTGATTTATACTTTTAAAAGTCTGTAGTAAATGCTTATTTTTGCAAAACTCCTTGCCCTTAACAACATCACCTTGAAGTGCTGCAGTAATTCTACAGCAATAATCCTCAGTGCTTTGGAGGCAGCCAATAATCTCCAGTAGGGAGGTAGCTGTCCGTTTGTATTCTAAGAACAGTAAGAGCTTATTAAAGTATTTCTTGCATAGCAAAAATCAAAAAAAAAAGAAAAGAAAGAAAAAAAAGACTGCAGGTTTCAATTGTCATGCAGCAGCAGGCAGGTCATTAATACCCCCACATGGTTCAGACCCAGACGCCCACAGGGCTGTGAACAATTGACATTGACTCAAGCTAAACTCCCCCCCCACACACCCCTGTTTTGCAGCTAGGCATTCACTAGCTGGCTGCACAGGAGGAAAGGTTAAGGTTTTTTACTGATTGAGAAGCAGTAAAAGCTTCCATGGGCCCAGGACTATGGCAAACCCCTCAAAAGCTACTCCAGGAGAGAGCTTTCTGGTTGTGAATGCTCTTCCTGGTAGGAATAACGGGTGCAGACTATGAGGAAATGGCAGACACCATCCAAGCCCATCACACTGGCTGTTCCCAAGCTCTGGTGGCCACTACCTGTACTGGGAGGGGGGAGACCCTGAGGCAAAGCATCAGTGCTGATGGTCCCCATTATCTGCTTTCAGACTCAGGAGAGGCAGCAAAACAACCAACCACAGGTATAGTTCAGTGACTCAGCAAAAGACCTTAACAAAAATATACTGGGAACTTGCTTTAGTTAGAATAACAACTTTTAATGTTCCCAGGATCTGGTGCCAGCATTTGGGAAACTAACTCAGCAGGTTAGATCTCATACTGAAATCAGCAGTATGTTTTAAGAGAGTGCTGCTTGTGTGGGGAGGGTTAAAGGGTGAATGTGGGGCAGCTTGGTGACCAGCCTGGGGACTTCTGCATGACCTCTGCCTTGTGCAGCCAAGCAATTCTAGGCCAATGTTACTCAAAATCAGTTTCATTTATAGCAATAATCTGAGAAATGAGTCTTAGAAAAGAACCTTCAGTGATGGACTTCTATATTTTTAACTTACACAAGATGTATAGTAGATTCCAATTTCAGGCTCTTCAATCAAAAGGAAATTATTTCTGCTGAAACACTCTGATGTCAGATCACAGGAAACATATCAGTTTCAAGAATCTGAGTACAAAGGGATTCCCATGGGGCAAAAAGAACTACGGGCAGTGGTAAAGATAAAAGAGTCCTTTGAGGGGCAAGAGAGTCCACTGTGAACTGCTCTGCATAGAATAAAGTCAGAAGCTTCCTTCTTAGAACTGTTTTTTGGATAACACTGTATGTAAACTTCAGAAGGGGATCATGTTTGTTGAGAGGCGCACGTGTACATTGGTTTTGGAGGCAGACGAGAACACCAGCTGCTTTTCTGTTACTCTTGGCATTCAAACTCCTTAAGAAATGTACTCTGCATCTCCACAGCTCTCTGTATGATGGGGCCACAATTCCCAGAAGGCACCATGAAAAGACCTGTGTCCACTGTGGCACTTCATATAACTCTCCATAATGATCAGCCATCACAAGTTAGTACATATACATTCCCATCTCTCAGGGCATTACGCTCAATAAAATGGCATATTCATTAATCATTACAAAAATGAGACAGTATAAAACAACCCTGGGAGTGATGGCAGAACCCTTCTCCATGCTTTAGCTTCTCCAAAAAGGAAAACATCATATGTTTTATAAAGTGACTCAACATTTTCTGATGGAATACACTAGATGAGCAAAACTGCAGACATGTGACCTAAAAGAAACCCAAAATAATTAAAATTCGGAATGAAAAATTCATTTGCTGTGATATTTTGTAGACGACCGTAATGCTTCCAAAATTTTGACTAGTTATGAAGTACTCATTGCAGGAAAGGAAAACAGTGTTTCTGTACATTATAGAGGTACCCTGTGTTCTTCTATAGCTCAAGATATGTCAGAGTTTTCATTTTAGAGGTCCATAACTCAGAGTTTGAAGTTGCTCTGGGAGAAATCCAGTTCACAGGGTGTCATTTTTTAACTTACAAAATCCTTAGATCGATTCAGCCATTTTTGATTTAAAGATTGGTGAAGGCATAAAATTGGCAGTTTCAGACACGTTATTTACCAGCTCCAAAGTAAAACAAGAGACACCAAGAGACCTTGAACAACAGATGAAGACTGTCTGGGTCATTGACTTAAGCGCAGAACCAAATCTATTAATGGTTAAAGTTGCATCTTTCCCAACTCTTAGCTTTACAAGTGAATATAGTGAAAATACCTTAAAGGTTTTACTATGCTGAAACTCTGCTTCTGCTCACCATGATATTCATACAAAATCTCTCTAAAAACAGCAGAAAAGCTTTAAGCAAAACCACTCCATATTACTGCATATACTCCTGGCTTTATAACTTGCAATACCTCTTCCTAAGAAGCTTTCAGCCATTCCACAGGTCATCTGCTGTCTGCACAGTAACATTAATCACCAAAAAACACACCAAACTCAGAAGTTAGCCCGGCTTTTCTAATCAGCCACTGGAAAGGCTCAAGCTATGGACTAAGCACCCATCAAGGGGCACTCATGTTGATGTCATTTATGCTCTTCTCCTGACAAAACCCCAGGAAAAATCAAATGCACAAAGAGTAAGTTGAAACTGGATTGCAGCAGACAGACTACAAACACGAAACCACATGAACAGCAGCAGGGATTCATAGTCATGCTTGGCTGAAAATTGCCAGAAAAGATATCAGCAATATATAGTCTAACTGCATCTGAGAGTACAAGATGATTGGAAGGATTTACTGGAATTCTCTGTGGATGAACACATTACCTATGAGCGCCAATGCCACAAGACAGTTGATGCTGGTCCCTCTGAACAAGTCTCAGCAGGACCTTTATATTACATTACACCCTCTTCTCTTTAAATTATACTGCATGTAATGGAAAAATAATGTTAGAAATCTTTAAATAGCATTGGTACATTTTTTTAGGCCTCTGGAAATCCACTTTCCTGCACTCCTCCGAGCCTAGATCGAAAGATGGAAAAACACCAGCCTAATGTTTAAGAAATTCCTTCAGAAGTACAAAATACAGCTTCAGTGGAAACACAGACACAGGAGTTTTTTTAAAGCTTGATATTTTGGCATCTACCAGCACTAAAATCTTAAAGACCTGATTCTCCCCTCATGCCCACTGACATAATTGAGAATTACTTCCACAGCGGCTCCTGCGAATTTACACCCCAGCACAAAAAGCAGAAGCCAAGGCCAGATGTACAAAATTTCAAGTCATCTGCAATTCCCAGCTGTGTTTTTCATACAAATTGTTCGTGAAGTATCAGACTTCAAAAATGGCACTTAGCCAAAATGGAATACTTGAAACACTTTCTACACCTGCCCTTATCAAGGAAGCTTCATGCCACATAAAGGAATAAAGAAAACATGTTGGCGGCAGGCTGTTTGTGTGTGTGAATATAAATAAGCTGAAATTTGTCTGTAAGGACTTGGACATTCAGAGTACGAGTGTATTCCCAGTAGATATGCAAGAGAAGACACAGTATATAAGGAATGTCCAATGGAAAGCTATCACCTGGCCACCCAGTCAGATCCCAGATAAATGCACAACAGTACCAGATATGTGTTGGTGATGCTTTATACTGAACCCACTGACAGTAGAAGTACAGTGCAGGGGGAACAGACCTGTGTAGGAGATCAATCTAGTTCTTCTCCTTCCAGAAGAGATTGTGCTGCACAAAGGCTTAGTAAACTGCAGCATATTTTTTCGCTATCTATTAGCTGTTTTCATCTACTGTGCACCTTGTTGCAAGCTTTCAGAAAGGCTAATGGTCAAAACATTTGTGAATGGATGGAGATGTAGTGCCTGTACCTGCTTGAACAGATTATTTACTTTCTAATTTCACTGATTAATTGCAAAGTATAACATATAGATTAGTGTTTTAATAGTTAAGTGGGATTCTAACACTTGGCAATTCCACCTGTTTTTGAAATCAGAGTATGCAAAACCACACCTCAAGTGGCTTTTAATTTAATGCTAAGGCATGAAACACAACACTGCTAATTAAAAGCTGTACATGGGCCAGTGAATAAAAGACCCAGAAGGAAAAAACACCCTCCCTATATTTCTGTATAGAGAACATTGCAGTGGTTTGGCTATAACTACTGTGCTTCTATCCAATGTGGTCCTAAGGAACAGTTATGGTTGCCTATGATAAAATAAAGGTGTTGCAAGAGTAGGCTGCATCCCAGCACAGATATTTAACTGCTTACAACAAACTACATGAAAGGCAGAAGCAAATGCTGGGCTGTGACTTGCAGCTGATTTGTGAAAGCTTTTGTGTCATTGAAAGGCAGGCAAGAAAACCTGTGAAGCCTAGAAGGCAGGTCCAAGGCAGCTTAGATCAATATCATTTTTCCCCTTTATTTTTCTCCCACTACCATGTTCTCATCCCCTCCCCTTGTAATGGTTCTCTTCTGATCACATACAGCCTGTGCAGAGTTGAACTGTCTGAAACTTATTTGTTCTTGGCTGGATCAAGTCTTGTAGCAGCTCTGGGTATGATCACACCAAAACTGGTGTGTGCAGAAGGCAGGAGCAAGAAATCCATTACAAGAGTGATGAGGAGAGGAAATGGAAGCAGAACAACCAGAACTCTGGTTTAGACTGGCTAAGGATGCTGTGAAATGCCACTTTAAGAGAGAAAGAGAGTTTGAGTGCTGGCAGAAAGGGGCTGTGAACAAAGGATTATACGCAGCTGTCATGCTGGGAAAAAGATTTGCTATATCCTTAAGGAGTCACCAATTTACCTGCATATCTGAAAAGATTTTGTTAATCATGGGAGCAAGATTACTCTTTTGCTTGTTTAATTAAATCCACTTGGAACAGCATTTCTTATTATGCCAAAGTGAATGAGGTACAGTGCAGAGAAACTTGCAGGGTAGTTTGGGGAAAAGAACTGCCCAAGCTCCACAAAGATTTTGCTGTGCTTCTTCCCCAGATGGAGCAAAGACTCCTGGATCCAGGGTCTATCAGAACCACTAAGCCCTTGACTTTTCTAGCAAAGCATAAGTTAATGATGCGGGTTTGTGAAAAAGATCGTCCCTTTCCTCCCTGCACATCAAAAATGCTTCAACCCCTGTTTCTACCTGTTTCTACCTGGGATGTTTCAAGCATGCAGATGAGCTTAATGGGAATTATTAATGCAGTTTTAAAACGCTCATTTCACTTCAGTGGTGCTCTGAAACTCACAGAATTAACAAATTCCTAGCAATAACAATTTATCCATCACAAAAATGCTTCTCAGAATGTGCCAAGCCACCATATTACAGGATTTCAGTGTTTGATTCTGTTATATGCAATGTGTATGTAAACGGTACAGAATGTACCAACTTGTTCACAACAATCTCATTACCAAGTAAAGTGACTGTATCAACATGTCGAAGTGGTGATGATGATTTAAGAAGTCCAACATTTGGTCTTAAAAACAGATTATATTATTTATAAAGATCTGTGGGTGGGAATGAAGAAGCAAAGCTCATCTGTCAGGAGAACAAATGAGGAATATGTAACTCCTCCAAGGCATAATGACAGCAGAAAGAAGGATATTGTTTAAAGCTGATGAAGAGGAGAATTCACCCGATTCATATATAGAAGCCTGGATAGAAAACCCCAGTATATTTCATTACAAGATAGAAAAATACACTCAGTCTCATGAATAATGGTATCTTTGCTGTTCAGTGCAATTCCTGCTGTACCTCCGCCTGAGATAACAATTCCAGGTTTGCATCTGGTCTGAAAATACACCCAACAGAACCTAAACACAGGTTTCAAATCCTTTTTTAAATAAAAGGATGAAGTTCTGCTGTAGGTGTTGCTTATGATGCATCTGATGTTATTCTGAACTTAAAAGCTGCTTTACAAAAATCCATATGCATTATTTAAAGGATAATCATTCTCTCTCACACACACACACATATATAAAAATACCAAATACTTTTATTTTGTTCTTTTGAACAGAGGTTAACAGCATTCATATGCCCCTTTTGTCACTGGCTACCGCACAGACATTTCTCAGCTAAGCCGCTCAGGCTCCCCCACATTGAAACCTTTCCAGGACCTCCTGGACAGCTACCACCAAGCTATTTACTGAAGAGCTTTGATGTAAATAAAACCTGTAATCAAACAGCAATTCACTAATGACACCCTTTTTAATCCCTCTGAATCTTAATTCAGAGCTTTTTGACAGGGACATACCTGGCCTTCGACTATCCACTTGGAGATGGTGGTTTTGCCATCATAACCTGGCCGGAACTGAAGCGTGGCAGAGCGAGGGCTGATGTTGGAAATCACCAGGTTGGATGGAGCACCTGGAAGCTCTGAAGAAAGAAAAATATAAGTAAGTGTGGAAAAGCTCTTTGTCTAGGGCCCTGTAACAGGGGTTGATGTTCAGTGTTTCAGCGTATAAAATACCTTGGTAACAATTGCAACAGAACAAATAGTTGTGGGGTTTTTCTTTTTGGTAGGCTATTAATTTATTTGGTAGACTATTGCAGCATTACTATTTCTGCTGCTCTGGGCACACACCACATCTTTGCAGATCAAATGAGAAAAGAAAGAACCCATCTACAGGATTACTACTACTATTTTAGAGAAGCTTTAGCCTGGAGAAGAGAAGGCTGCACATGGAGACCTCATAGCAGCCTTCCAGTATCTGAAGGGGGGCTATAGGGATGCTGGGGAGGGACTCTTCATTAGGGA
>JANRGW010008798.1:0-15469 GCA_024733675.1 Psilopsiagon aymara | reverse complement strand
CTCACAAGCGTGTCAAGGTCCCTCTGGATGTCATTCCTTCCCTCCAGCATATCAACCGAACCACCCAGCTTGGTGTCATCGGCAAACTTGCTGAGGGTGCACTCAGTCCCAATGTCCATGTCACCAACAAAGATGTTGAAGAAGACCGGTCCCAGCACCGATCCCTGAGGGACACCACTCGTTGCTGGCCTCCTGCTGGACATTGAGCCATTGAGCACAACTCTTTGCGTGCGGTCGACCAGCAACAACGGCCGTGCAACACAGCGCACCATGCCCTGCCTGCAGCACTCAGAGCGGGTCCGTCCCTTCTTGCACCGCCTCCTGTGAGTCTCTGCTCACCTCAGCAGAGCTGCTGGCTCCTGGGCAAGGCCTTGCAAGGGCTCAAGGCATCCTCAATGGCTTTTGCTGCTCAGAACTGAGGCTGATGGACACGGGGTTTCCCCTCACTCCAGGATCGAAGGTGCCGCTCTGGGGATAACTGATCTTAAGGTCCTTTCCAACCTTAACTATTCTATGATTCTATGAAAATCTGATCAGATCACCGTCTCTTTTTATTTAAAGATACCTATCTGCTTCTTAAACTACTTAGTAGATGGTTACTAGCACTGGTCAGAAAGCACTTTTTCCACTGAAAAAGGAATATGAGGGTGGGGGTAGGGTTCCACCTGGAAAAGCCAACACCGGATTACTGGTGAAATGCCTTTCATGTACATTTTGCTTTTGTTCATTTCTGTGAGCCAGGTCATGTTGTTGAATTACAACTTCCAAGACACATTTTGTCTTTATTCTTCTCAAAAGAAGTGTCACTTATCATTGAAGAAAGAAAGGACATATCAGTTGAAATGCCCAAAAGTTTTCCATGTGAATACCCGTGTTCAAAATTATGTGAAAAAATATGGCTACAATAGCTTAGGTTTTATTAATACTATTTTTCAGTTAAAATTACCAATCAAATATACTCTGTTCACAGCCACAGTAGAGACATTGCTCAGACCACCAGCCAGAAGGCTTCCAATTCTGTTTGAACAATGAAGCAATTTATGCTATTCTGGAGACTTTTTCTGCCTCTGAATAAGATGCCAAGAAAAAGGAGAGAAGCCTGGTGCTGATGCAGGATTTGGGAGACGGATGTTATGTTTCCTCCTTCATCACATACTTTTTATATATTTCAGAATACGTCATTTGTGTCCCAGCTGCAGGAAAGGCACAGATAACCTGATGCTGAGCCATGCTTATGTTTCTGATCTCCGAAATAGGAGTCATGAACACAAAGATTAGGTTCTAGATCTGTCCAATGCACAAAGAAAGCACAAACAGGACCATAACTGACAACACATGAAGCAGGGACTGTCTGGAATAGTCGACAGGCTGTACTAGGTTCATTTTGAATTCTACCTCTTGCTAAGCTATTGCTCAGGGCTGCAGAAAGGTGCCTCTCTTTAGACATAAATAGTCCAGCTAGTTCTATCACTATGAAACTCTTTAAAAATTGTTTGGGCAATACAAATTATTTTTACAGCTGTTACTGTACTCACTGCTGTTGTTACCTCTGAGATCCAAATATAGTTCCTTCCTCTGCTTGCTTTTGCATCTCTGGAAGTGCTCTAATTAGCAACTATCAGCTGTTGTATATCCTCCCAATTCTTTGCCCCCCTAGTGAAGCTCTATTGCTTTGCATAAAGCAGGGATTCATGGGGTAAGAAACAAAGCCCCTAATCTTGAGTCTGACATTGGAAGCTAACAGCTGGGAGGAAGGTGTCCTGTGTTTCAACCACCACCCTGAGCACTGCTTATGAATCATAGCTGAAAAATGTGTAGGTAAAACACATAAGCAGGATTCAGGCAAAAGGCAGCAGCACACAAGAGGTGTTTTGGGGGCTAAGGGCTATCTTTTGAAAATAAGCTGCTGAATAAAAGGAGGAACTTCTGCCTGTGCTTCAAAAGAAAGAGCAGGCAGAATATATTAATTTACTGGGTATTTTTTTTCAGGTTCTCAAGTACAGGGGCAAGAGATACAGATGCATATTTGCAAGTCTGGAACAGCTTTTCACTCTCCACAAGCTACTGAACTCTGTTAAAATCTGAGATGCTACAGGGCATTTGCAGCATCAAAGCATGGTGCAACAGGGAAGCTCATAATCAATGCAGCTATATGCAAGGTTTTCACCCCTCCAGCAATAAGAAGTGGTTGAACCAGAGTTTTGGGGATTGTAGTTTTGTACTTTCTATTTTCCACACAATGTTTTTTTTCTTTCATTACTATTTTAGTAATTTCTTATTTTGCTGTTTAATCTCTTTATGTTTTAGTCTCTCATGAAACCAGGGGGAAGGGCCTGAAAGCAGAGGCTATGCAGATTTTGAGTCATAATTGTCATCACTGGGATCATATAACTAATGTAGATGCTGAAAATAAATCTAAACCTGAGGATGTGTATTCTTAGAGCAGTATACAATGCTGTCCCATAAAAAATGTGATATCCAGAAAAATATTTATGGTTAATTCCATTTTTCTTTTACAGTGGACTTTTGTATATGGTATAGCATACTGGGGACAGATTTTTAGCATTCAAGTACAAACACCCCAGCCCCCACCCACGCCATACCACCTTAGTTACTATGGAAAGAGAGTTATTAAGTTGCCAGAAATTTTATGACAATAGCTGAATCAAAAATGGAAGAATCCCATCAGTCTATCAACCCTCACACAGGGGAAGAATGGGGTAACTAGTTCAGGCCTTCCTGCAAAGAAGAGAATTCATGGAGGACAGAAATATTTGAAATGTTCTGACCATGGGAAAAATGTCAATGAGAGCTTCACCTTATTAGGCACTGATGAATGCACTCATCCCTCAAGATTTCTCCTCCATGTGAGTTCCCTGCACTAATGTTCTCACTTAAAGCTAAAGACAAACCCTCAAAACCCCCTGTTCTCTTCCATCAGTCCTGCAATTATGTTTGGTTGGATTTCTTTTGTGGTTGATCCTATTTTGATTTTAAAATTCCAGGAGCCTATATTTTTCTCTAGTTAGAAGATTTGTGCTTTGGAATATTTGGTACCTGTTTCAGTAGCAAGTTTTTAAGCAATTGAATCAGTTATATCAGATGCTTATAGAAAATGTCAGCTCCTCCTGTAGGCTTTGTTTTGCTAGATAACACAAGCTAATATACAATTTCCTCCCTCTGTAGTATACAGGATTTGATGAGGCTGCAACAACAGAATAAGCTTTATCCCTTTTATTCTAATATGAGCAGACTATAAAGTCTGTCTGGAAAGATTAGTAGAATAGTGACATATCCTAGATCAGAAGTGACATCCCAAGACCAAAGGCAGTGAAACTAGAGCTGCTCAGAATAGAAAAGATTTTCTCTCATGCTAATGAAAATGTTCTGAGTTTTCATGGGGTTCTTTTATTTGTTACTTCAGGAACCAAAAAAATCCTTTTTAATAATATTTGGCACTTATCACATTTGAAGAAAGATATTAACATATTGAAACAAACATCTTTGTTTTCTCAAAATAATGATTCTATAAACCAAGATAAGAGCGATAGTTATCAGGGGGGTTGGGAGAGGAATTAAGTTACACGAGGAAAAATGACACACACCCCCCCCAACAATATTCTACACAAATACCTATTTTTCACAATTGTAGATAGCAGATATCAGCATTGTGATCACAAAGGGCTCACAGCCTTAGGAAACCAGACACAATTTTTTGCAGACCACCTTTAAGACAGATCTTTAAATTTGCAGCCAAATATCTCCAGTTAAACCCTGCATCCTAAATCTTAGTATGTGAGTTCATGAAAAATGAGTTTTCTTACTTAAAAGGCTGAGACCTCAGTTGACATATGCTTTACAGGCTATAACTAAAAAGATGTTTCTCTCCACTTTCATCAAATGAAAAATATTTCAAAAAAATGTGTTTACAAATACAAGACTAAAATGAAAATTTCAGGGTAATACTCTACAAAATGGAACTATGAAAATAATTTGAATTATTATTTTGAGGTCAGCTGATATGAAACTGAAACAACCTTAATCAGAAGTTATGTTGACAGAGTTTTTCAACAAGCTTATACTATCTTTTTCATCTAGTTATTTTAATACATCTTGTTTTCAAGTATTACTATCTGGGGTGGGAAGTGGAAGATATCTTGCATACCAAATTCATTCACATGTGGAGCTATGTATATACACTGAAGTAAAGAAATAAAAGCCAGTACAAAAGAGCTACTAGAATCTCATTTTGGAAACTCCTAAAAAGAAAAGTTTTCTTTTTTTGTTTAATTACCAATTGGAATATACACAAAAGAGAATTGATTTGTTTGGAAATAACCCTATTTGTTCATGCTTAAGGTTAAATTTTCAGCACAATTTAATCTCAAGGATATTTCAAGAAGTGTATATCTTAGTTTTCTGCAGTCTAGGAGACCAAATGCTGCCTTCAGGCTCAGGAAAGTGGAATTCAGCCCTTGGCCTACGGACTGACCTCAGGAAAGATGCATCATCTGTCTGAGTAACTTCAGTTTTGCTGCTGTTTTGGGCTTGCTGGGGTCTTATAAATACCATGCACAGATGCACAACTTCAGCATGAGAAATGACAAGTGCTCCCTCACAGAACAAACATTTTCTGAGAGATGGGCTTATGTGCCATTAGGTAAGGAACTCTGCTCTGCTGCAGACCAACTGGGTACTCTTAATTGCAAGGGTTTTGAGAAAAATCTTAATTTTTCCTCTCAGTGGACTGTACTGAAGGGTGGTCCAGATGAAGAAGAATCTGGCTGAGACCCTGGGCTCCAGTGCACATGCTGGAGTGACAGAGAAGCCTTAGGTCATAGGTGTCTCTTCAGTGTTTTCTAGAGGCTGGTTTCAGCTGTTCTCACTCATAATGCCGGCAGTTGCAATTCTTCTGAGATAGGACAATTCATGGGCAGTAGGGAGAGACTGTTATTACTTCATAATACTACTGATTAATGGATAGGGACAGGAAAAAGCAATAAGCACGTGTCTGAGAAATCACCAAAGAGATGTTTGTGACTGGGGACAAAGAGAACTGATGTTGCACAGTTTGACTCATGATGAGTAAGAACAACTAGGAAGAAAAAAGAGCTGTACAGAACTCTGAAAGTGGTATGAAAATTTGTATTTGACATAATAGACAAAGCAGTTGCATTTTAGGTGTTTAGAAATAAGAATGACTTGATTAAAACCTCTGGCACGGCAGAAGTCCATGCATAGGCATATAGACTGGCAGAGTTCAAGGAGAAAACCCAACAGCTAAAAAAGGATCATCAGAGATCAAAGTAAAAACCAAATTCTCCTGGGACTGCTATCTTCCGCTATGGCAGGCACTCCCTATGGAGCGCTCAGTGCATTCAATACCAATTTGGAGGTACTTCTTAATTTTTCTTATGAGACATATTGTACCTCAAAGCACAGAAGGAAACATGAACTTTGTCACTTTATAGTCACACTTATTATTAGGTAAACAAAATGTTTTAAAGGGGTACACTTCCTTTTTATATTAACTAAATAGTTGGAGCACAATAGGTCAAATTGAAAAACATTTTGCTATACACATTCTGTCCTGTCTTTATTTGAAGTAGATGAGTGGAGATCAGATAGAAAGGCATGAAAGCCATCCAGTAGCTAATATTGGTCCCATAATAGAGCATCAGTACCAAAGCCTTCAAACAGAGTATCTGGACTATTTTCACTTCCTCTGGGGTAAGGAATTGGAAATAAAGACCTCAGCTGGCATTCGGGAATGTATTTCATTTTCTTTGACCTGGTACCCAATGATATGTTTTAAAATCTGGGGGATAAATTCTCCATCTTCTGTTTCTAGATGGAGCTAGTTTATAGTTGTTTGTCTGACTTGTTTATAATTCAGTAGGAAAGATCTGGAAATTAGATTTTGCTTTTGGAGAAAGTTATTATAGAAGAATGAAGCAGTTTGGAACAGAAATAATAAACAAGGATATGTCAATCCTGACCTTGCAGGAAATTAATTTATATTTCTGTTTCTGAGTAATTCCAGAGAAAATTTTACTAAATAATACACATCTTGTTACTGAAATACATTTTATAAGTATAAATATTTGGAGTTAACTAAACAGTTGGAGCATGTGTATTGGGACCCAATCCAGCCTTGTGGTGTTAAGGCTCCCTAGTTTTCATCTAGCAGCATGTTTTTAGGATGGGATTCTAAAATCATATCTGAAGCCTAGAAACACATTGACACATGCTTCCAGAAATCACAGTCTTCCAGGAACATGAACAACAGCTGGCAGCTCCTCTCACCAGGGCAGTCTGCAAGTACTGGCATACAGAAATTTCTGAAATACGCTTTTCTTTTTTCCACTAGCAATTGAGGTTGTGGCTTATAGGACTGTTTCTTCTTAAAATTTTCTTTTCAGACATTTTTTGGCCAATTTTCTAAACTTAGCCTTTGCCAGATTTTTCTTGATTTAAAAAAACAAAAAAACCCAAGAAACCAAAAAAAAAACCCCACAACTTACTTAACTGTGAGAGAGATCTGAATAATCTTTAGAAATAATACAATCAAAGCCAGCCATACTGTCGCCACCTCCATATATGCCTAATGAGTTTCAAGGAAGTAAACAGCCCTTTCTGTACGCACAGTATTTTCCAAGACACCCCATATTAACTTTGTTGCAGTAGCCATGCCAGCTCAAACTTCTGACCAATTTTAAACTCTATCATAAAGAAGTATCCTCTGTTCCTATACAAAAATGGATGCAACTAGTTCTTTCTATCAAGTTACTTATCCATGGCTGTAGAAAACTACATGTTCCCAAATAATCAATTGGTGTTGTTTAAATCAGTTTCTTCCCATTTATTGGTAACAGAAAGCAGCTGAGGATGTGTTTCTGCCTGTAGCGTTACACCTCTGAGTATCAATCTTTCCTTCCCCATGTCCTTTTGCAGAACAGTGCATTGGTTTTCCTTTAGAGAGGTATATCGCTTTTTTTCTTTACATTCTGCCAACTTTTTGTTCCATGACTTTGTAATGTGTCAGAGCTTGTTTTAAGCAGACGTTCCTTGCATTTGCTTGTCTTAGGAGAACATGATATGCCCCAGGAATACCACATTTATGTTGGCAAGAGCTAATAAGGACCATCTTGTAAGACCTTTCAGTATCTCGGAGACAGGCAAGCCATGCTGCAGACAGTAACTGATTGTTAACGCAAATTTTGGTTTGCGGGTAGTGAAATTCTGTGGGTCGCTCCTGATACACTGAAAGTTTTTGGAACTCATGTTGTGAATATTATTTTAAGCTTCAAGGGTGAGGGGACTCCTAGACTGTATGAGGTATGCTGCATCTGACTAATTTATGGAATAAGCTGCGTAAGAAACAACTTATTTGCCAAATAAAATATCAATCTAAATGGATCTTTCTGTGGTTGCTAGTTTAGGAACACAGTGTACCATGGACTTGGCTAATACATATTGTTAGTTGCTCTTTCTGCCCTTTAATAATTTTTTTGGAGATTGATATGATTTCAGTTTTCCATTTCCTTACAATTGAGTGGACACCAAGAAGTGCTTAAGGAAACTAAACAATCATACATATTTTCATAAAAAAATATTAATAATCTTGCCTGATAGCAAGAAATAAATGTGCACTTTAAACTAGTAAATAAGGTATTTACTAATGGGTATATGCAAATGGGTACTTAAGCAAAATGTGTGAAAATCCTAACAGCAAATTAAAACTAAAACCAATGTGAAAAAAAAAAAAAAAAAAAAAGAACTAAAAGGTGGAGTTTTGATGCTGCATGCCCTTTTCCTGGGCTTCAGTTTCTTATTGCACATTTTGGGTAGAGCTGTAAAGGAGTTAAATAAACAGGAATTGTTTGTTTCATTTGTCCATGACCCAGGGAATTGCTTCTACTCCAGATCCTGTACAGCTGCAAGTTACTGAGGATGATTCTGGAGAAGGAATTTGCCCTTTTCCAGTTAACTACCTGTAGAAGAACCAGCAAAGACTCATTCATTAATTAAAACTTCTGGAATGTAAAGCCTAACACCATCACGACTTTCATACTAATCCAATACCCTATCTCTGACAGCAACAAACAACATGTAGAGAAGAGTGTAAAAACAGAACAAAGGCAGTGGTCTTCAGAAAGTATTCTCCCACAGTATAGCTACTTGCATTTAAAGCATTTCTCAAGACAGCAGACATCTTTGTACTTAATCCTCTGTGGGCTTTTTTGCCATTGATTTGTTCAATGTTTAACCTGTACAAACTTTCAGGAACCCCTGCATCTGATTGATAATCCTACGCATTGTCTGTGCATTCTGTGAAAAAAAAAATAAAGTAGCTTGGTAGTTTGATTTCATGTCCTAGCTGGGCTTTTTGTTGAGAGAGAGTACCAGCAATCCTTAATTATTCATCCTTATGCCACCCACCTATGTCCCCTGGAATACCACTTAAAAAATTATACAATATTAACTCACTGCCAATCTTTTGCGCCAGAGATTTAAGTGAGAAATTGAACGCTATCTTTAGCAGCTAAGTTCTTTCACTTGGGAATTCCTTTAGGAACCTCTGGGCATACTGTCGGATCTGGCAGTTACTGTTTCTATTGTCATTATGTTCCATCACTTCTACCAAAATCTTCACTACAGAGAGATTTTCCTGAAACATCGCTTATAAGCAAGGCTCTGCCAATGTGAGCTCTCTGGACTCCTTCACTGTGATTACAGTTGCAAAGAATCCACCTTGGTTTTCTTCTATGACTTAGCTTTTTTTAAAACTCTGATGTACCTTGATCCTCTATCGGTTGTACTGACACTCCAGTAGACTTGCTGCTTCTGATATATTTGAGAAAGACTTCACTATTAGTACTGGTGTCATTGAGAAGTGAATCTCCTGTCCTACTCTGCTTTTCTACATATAGTGTGTGATTTTTCTGGTTTCCCTCATTTGGCACGTTTTCAGCTTTGGAAAGGTTCATTCTTTCTTCTAATAATCTGCCTTACCCTTCTGTTCAGCCGTGCTGGATTTCTTTTGTCTCTAAAATAGGATGCACTTGCCCTGAACTCCTTGTATGTTTTCTTTAAGTACCCTCTTTGCTGCTTGCCAGAACTTCACCCTTTGACTATGCCTTTTATTAAGCTTCCTCTTATGTATGTAATTCTTCCTGCTGAAAATAAGAGGAGTGGCATTCTTGCTTATGTATCTCCTACCACAAGTGAAAATGACACCAGTATCTAGACCTTACCCAAAGACATCATTTATCCTTTAACCCAAGAAGCTCTATGTCATACGCCATAGAAAGAGACAGACTACCAAGTATCATCTTACAGAACTTTCCATACCTCATCAATCCCTGAACATTCATTGCATTTTATTATTCCATGAGCAACCATCTATTTCTTCAACTTTGTGCTACCTCCTTGAATCTGATTATTCCCTTATGCATTCTTTCTGCAGTGCCACGTCTGCATCATTCTTCCCATGAGCATTACCACAATCAATGCATTCAGCCCTTGGCAGAATGCAAACCCTTTTGTATTTCAGAGTAGCTACAAGAAAACAGGAAAATATAAGATTTATTTCCAGAAACACATAATTCTTTATAAAATAACAGAAAGGCATTTTGTTTTGAGTTCAATCAGGTAAGTGATCTCTATGAGCAATATATTAAAAATGAAGTAGTAATGAAGTTGCTGTGGGTACTGTGGTCAAAATCATAGCCTCTGGGTATTTTGAAATCCAGATATTAACCAACATTTGCACTCCCCAGATAAGCTAACATTATGTCTTGACAAGTGAGACTTGGCAAATGAACTTAATAACCTGTTGAGAAAAAAGAATGAAATTACTACCATATGCTGTCAAGTGTCCAGCCAAGTGGCTAGACAGCAGTTCAGAAAGGCCAGATGACAAAACAATAAACAGTGAGAAAACGAGTAGATGACACTTTGAATCTGAGCCCTGTAATTCATCATTATACTACAACCAAAATGCAAGTCATCAGCATAGGGTGATGACTGGGACAAAAATGCAACAAAAACTAACAGGATGTGTGAGCTGGGAGCTCTTTCAGTAATAGAGGAGTAAATTAGTAACAGCAACATGGAAGTTTTGTATTGCATGAAAGCTGGTGTCAGCATTTGATCTTACAATCTTTATTGTATTCCCGTACCACTGTGGACTGAGATACTTCTAGTGACTACTTGTGGCTAGTTCAAGCATAATGTAATTTGGAACTCATTTACTTCAGAGCAGTCTATGCAATCAAAGCTCTGCGATGAAAGCTGTTTTCAGGCAAAGAACATGAACTTTAAAGGTTAGTTACCTATTGGCATATGCAAATACATTAAGAAAAAGCAGGGGAAAGTGGAACAACAAGGAAGGGAAAGCATGCACTCTGTGCACACTCTGGTTATTGCTCTATTTGAATAGAAAGGATTTCAATGCAGCAAAAAGAAAAAAAGAAGTAAACCTTAAAATCTCTGCAGACAATTCTCAAAATCATCTTCTAAGACATTCTGAGCTTGTTCCTTTGTTCTGGGCTCGTGTCTTGTTTTAACTGCTTTGTGCTGCGTGTCATTGCTAACTGTGGAAGGAATATGCAAAATGCTATCAAATTTGGAAAAATTGAAATTACATCCACTCCATTTTGCTCCAAAATAAATTGCTACATAAGATGCAAGATAATAAAGACTGAGGATCATTGTATTTCCATAGCATGACCTTAGTATTAAATCCTATGACTGGTGAGTCAGTTTCTGTCTGGTATTTTGACATTTGCCTCTCACTAATCATTCTGCACAATTACATTAAAACCAGTATATATTAATGCAGTGAAATCACATCTCTTAGGATTAATTCCTCAGTTTCAAACCCAAAAAAACATTGCAACTAGGGAAAAGGCTGAACGGGCATTTCTGTTTGGGAGACTTGGCTAACCAATTGGTGGCATATTTAGTTAGCACTTAGCATTCCTCCGTATCTGAGATTCCCCACACTATAACTTCAAAGAGGAGGAGTCTGTGTCATCATTTTTCTGATTATCATAAACCCAGCCAGCTATTTTATTCTTGAGCAGTATTTATGTGGTTTCACAGCCAAATGCTTCATTGTGTTCCCAGCTGAAGCCAATGGGACTGTTATCATTGATCTCAAGGTGAAGAGGGTCGGGTCACAAATGCAGGACTAAGGCTGACAAAGCAATTGTCAGTTTCTCTTGAGGGTTCAGTGATTCCAGTCTGAGCTTCCTCAAAATCCACTGTAGCTACACAAACCCTATGACTCTCAACAGCTCTAGAAAATCACAGCAAGAGAATTCAGAGTTAGATTCTCAAGGCTTAGTTGGCACTTGTAAAAGAATGATTCAGCAAATATGGAGCAAGATCCAGACCACAGACATATATTTTTCCAGAAAAATGTAAGCATCTAGGACATACAGGCACTTTATTATAGCTGTTGAAAGCCATAGTTGGTAATACCCATCTTTTGTGTAATACCACAAGAATAAATGCACTTATGCACTTTCCCAGGAAGTGGAACATGTGGGTTCCCAGGGCCACGCAAGCCCAAGGGCATTTGTACAACTCCTGGCTGTACAATCTGCCAGAATCTGCTCAACCCTTTCAGCTCAAATCCATCCTCCATGTGTCCTCTTGAAGCTGAGCCATTATGCAGCCATGAATCTGGCTGTCATTTCCTATCCACTTATTTCTAACAACATTCAAACCAGGTAGCTCGTCTCAACCAAAAAGACAATATCAAAGACATAATCTCTGGAGAAAGATAAAGCACACATCTGCTCCTCTTATTTCCTTTTGTAGACAAGATGCCTGATGACCTGAATAACTGTCTTTCCCCATCGACTAACACTGGCAGCCTGTGTTACAACTGCCTGACTTTCCCTACTTTTCAGATGTTTTCTGTTTAAGTTGGGCACCTGAAGCGGGTGGTACTGATCTTGCCTATGGAACATTCCTGTGGATTACAGAGATTTGTTTTGTCAACATGTATTTCTTTCACTCTCCAGTTACATGGTAAAATTCTTCATACAAGCTTTAATAATCCATCTCTGATTAGTGTCATTCAGATCACATTACAGTAGACAATTAAGCTTCACTTACTACCTTATGCAGTTGAATTTTTCTTTTACTGGAGAGACCAATTTTAGAGTTTTTAAAACTTTGATTACACTGAAGTTTCTCCTTTCACATCTCTTTGGTAGACCTATCCTAAGCAATAGAATTCAAGACCCATATGATATCTACTCTGAAATCTCATCTGTCTAAAATTCTTCCTTTATGTAAATCCCATTAGGCTGACAGCTATTCTAAGTTTTGACAGAACGATGTTCTGAATTTCTAAAGTATGCTGATGTTCAGTCCTCTCCCTGCAGCGTTGAAAAAAAACCCCATGGTGCAAACAACATTCTAGCCTAAAGTCAGAAAAATTTAACAATCAAAACAACCTCAAGACGTAAGTTAGTGTGTGGCTAAGAATTCATAATATATGTACTTGGCTCTATTCCAAGATTTACAATAATACAAAATTTGCATTCAATATTTGCACTACATTAATGTAATATCTCCCCCTCTCCCTTTACCAAGAGTAGGCATCTCTTTCATTTCTTTCTTAATCATCCTTTAATACAAGCCTTAATGTTTCATTTCCTCCTGTTTAGATTGGATATGAGGAAGAAATTCTTTACTGCAAGGGTGATGAGGCACTGGAATGGGTTGCCCAGGGAAGTTGCGAATGCTCCATCACTCGCGGTGCTCAAGGCCAGGTTGGACAGATCCTTGAGTGATATGGTTTAGTGGGAGGTGTCCCTGCCCATGGCAGGGGGCTGGAACTAGATGATCTTAAGCCCTCTCCAACCCTAACTATTCTATGATTCTATGATTCTATGATCTTTGTTTCTGGAGAAGAGCCCAGTACAGGGTTCCTAATACAAATATTCCTAGATTAATAAAAAAATGAAGATCCAGGTCCAGTTTTGTAACTTGGACTAAAATCTGCTTTGTACCAAGAAAAGGTTGGACTGAACAAAAAAAAATCCAGAAAGTAGAGTCTGGTAGAGACCTTTCTTTGTCCTTCAGCAAAATTTCTGGTTGTTTTGAAAAGCCTCAAATGAAAAATTCTATCCAAAAGCTTTCTTCCAAAACCAGTCATATTCTGAAGGAAAAATAGAAATTTTTCCACAAAGACGTACACTTTGTATAGAAAACTACTTTTTGTGTATAAAAAGTCAAAATATCCAGCAACCAATTTCCTGTAGATTGGTGATTTTGATGGAAAAGTTTGGAAAGCCACTATTTACCACAAAGTAGGATAAGGGCTTGGAAAAGACCTCTAGAAAAGCCTAGTGTACTGTTTGCACAGAGACACAGTGCAAACTCCTTTTCACTAGATGATCAAGTTCTATCTTAAAAAGCATTTTTTTTTTCTTTGTCCTTACTGTTGAAATATTTGTCTAGACCATCTTCCTGATATCAGCCTACTCATTTACTTTCACCTAGCTTAATCCACCTGGTTTTCTGCCAAATTCTTTTTGTCTACATAGTTCTTTCCTGATGACGTATTTCATCTCAGTTTATATTTTACCAGGATATTCAACCATGCACTCTTTAAAACCCTTAGGTCTTCATTTGTTTGCTCTGGACCTGCTGAATTCATCTTTCTTGACTGCAGACAGATAAATTTATAGGCAACACTCCAGATAAGATCTGATGAGTCCTTTGCATGTTACCTAGCCTCATTACTCTTGTAACTCTACAGAAAGTATCTCTCCCACCCATCCTAAGATCACATTTATTTTTCACAGCTGTGTCACATAAGTACTCATATTTGTCACACACTGGCTTGTACCCATCCTGCTGTTGCCCTCTAGCTTATGCTGGAAACAGTTGTTTGTTGTTCTTTAGCACATGACTTTCCACTTTGCTTTATTAAATTTTCAGCTTTTTTCTAGGACTTCATTTTCAGTTGATCCAGTTCCATGGGATATCCAGATACTGATGACTGTTGGCAACACCTTGACTTATTAGCAAATATTGTTTTGTCCATAATGAAAATAATAACTAAAAATAAGAAAATAGGAACCCCAACCTGATATCTGAGGAACTCCACTGCTATTTCTTATCCTTGTATTTACACATCAGCATTATTTGCCAGGGCTCATACAACCACATTTGCCAAAAAGATTTTTCATTAGGCTCCATCATTTCAATTTTAACTAGCAATTTCTAAAGCACTGTATCAAATGCTTTACTGACAGTTACCTAGAATAAATCAAATGTCAGTGCAAAAAGATACTTTCTTACTTTTTCTTAGTGAAGTATTGGATTAAGCTGGTATGGACTCCTCTTGATAAATACTACATGTATTTTGGGTTTAATTTGTCTTCCATTCTGCATTTACTCTTCTCTACTTTTCTACAGCATTTCCTGCCACTCTATCAGTTCATTTTTTCTGCAGTTTTTGAGTTTTTACTCTTGAGTTTTGTGGTAAAGTCTATCTTTTAAATTGTATAACGCCACCCCACATCATCATAACTAAATATTATAAAAATCTCTAAAACTAATGGGGAAAATTTTCTTCTCATTGTATCAGAAAAAAAAATACTACACATTTTCGCAAAAAAAGATTTGGTTGCTTCATGGCCAACAAAAGATTTAAGAATCACAAATCAAACCTGGAGCTTCGTAGCAAATCAGAGCTAAAATTACATTAGTCAAGTACAACAAGGTGCTTCGTGACAGCCATCATGGCTTCACTAAGGGGAAATCCTGCCTAACCCATTTGGTGGCCTTCTATGGTGGGGATACAGAACTGATGGACAGGGATAGAGCAGTTGATGTCATCTACCTGGACATGTCCAAAGCATTTGATGCTGTCTCACATGACATCATTGTCTCTAAGTAGGAGAGACATCAATTTGATAGGTGGACCACTCCGTGGATAAAGAACTGGCTGGATGGCCACATGCAGAGTTGTGCTCAATGGCTCAATATCCAGCTGGAGACCAGTAATGAGTGGTGTCCCTCAGGGATCAGTGTTGGGATCAGTCTTGTTCAACATTTTTGTTGGTGACGTGGACATTGGGACTGAGTGCACCCTCAGCAAGTTTGCCCATGACACCAAGCTGGGTGGTTTGGTTGATATGCTGGAGGGAAGGAATGACATCCAGAGGGACCTTGACACACTTATGAGGTGGGCTGATGCCAACCTGATGAAGTTTAACCATGACAAGTGCAGGGCCCTACTCCTGGGTTGGAGCAATCCCAGGCACAGCTACAGGTTGGGCAGAGAAGAGATTGAGAGCATCCCTGTGGAGAAGGACTTGGGGGTGCTGGCTGATGGAAAAATGAACAGGAAGCAGCTTCAGTGTGCTCTTGCAGCCCAGAAAGCCAACCGTATCCTGGGCTGCATCAAAAGGAGTGTGACCAGCAGGTCGAGGGA
>JANRGW010008793.1:0-38915 GCA_024733675.1 Psilopsiagon aymara | reverse complement strand
GCCTTGAACACTGCAGGGATGGGGCAGCCACAGCTTCTCTGGGCACCCTGTGCCAGCGCCTCAGCACCCTCACAGAGGAGAGGTTCTTGCTGGGTGAGTTTGCTCAGCAACACATTCTCAGCACAAAACACTTGAAAAGACTGCAGAAGCCACCCACTTCCTGTAGGAGCAAACACTGTCAATGTCCCCAGCAAACCAGACTGAGCTTATAAGCCAGAAATGAAAGAAAGGGTGCATGACCCCCAACCTCCAGAGCTCTGGTGAGAACCGGGTCCTGTCTGCTGGTTAGGAACACTGGCATGACCCCAGCATCGTAGAGTTTGAGCACAGCGTCGTTGAGCTGCTGGGAAGCTCTTGTGTCCCCGTTGCTGAAGAAGACAGCCACCTTCCTCATGAGAAAGCCGCTTCGGGCACGCTTGAATGTATTCCTGGCCACGAAGGACATGGCTGTCTCCAGGCTGCGTGGCTTCGTGGTCAGGGTCGCCTGGAAGTTTTGGATCTGCTGGAGGAGGCTTGATTTCTTCCTGGCATCAGCAAAGCGGATCTCGGTGGTGACCTCATTGTTGTAGGTGACCAGAGCCACCCGGGCACCCCGAGGACAGTTGCTTTCAGCGATGGTTAGGTTGTTGACCACTCTGAGCACGGTTTGCTTCATCCTGTTGAAAACTTCCCTCACGACACCCGAGGAAGTGTCGATAGCGAAGGCCAGCTCAGTTGGGAAGACAGGGCACTCCTTGGGACCTGCCAGAAACGTGCATTGGGAACAAACAGTGCCCCACATAGCTGTCAAGGTGCAAGGACCACGTCCTCGGCAGGGGCAAATCAGTCATACCACATACAGGGAGAGAGCAATTGTGGCACACAGTCACACTGGGGTTGAAGATGACTTACCATAGCAGCAAGCTGTGGGACAGATAAGGAAAGAAAGGAGTTTGGTCAGTGCCATCTGTGTAACATGACAGGCACACAAGGGTAGAGACAGGGATTTAGCAAAGCACTGATGTACTCACGGCATTTGTCTTTGATGTTCCGCACAAGCGCACATTGCTTTAGAAAATAAAATGAAAGAGGGAAAGAAAAGGGAGAAAAAGAGACCTGTGACATAGCCAACAAAAGGGTATTTCAGTACAAGAAGGAACTTATACCACACTTACGTCTCTGGATTCTCCTTTATCACCCTTAAGTCCCTGTTTAAAAGAAATAAAGAGAAACTGAGCACAGTGTGTATTTTCAGGGTGCCCCCTGTACCCAGCTGGAGTAATTAGTTAACCGCAGCTCATGGAGAAGCTAAGGGAAAACCTGCTTGTTTTCAGGCATCTCCTCACATGTCTCCCCATGTGAGGAGTAAACCTAGTTGAGAACAAACCCAAATGAGATGTTTACAATGCTCCAGGTTCATGTGCAAAGCAAGCCAAGTCACCTTGGCCTTTCTAGGATGCTCTGTGCCAGCCATATTTGGTCACAAACCATGTCCTGTGTGTGGCAATAAATGACAAAGAGCTGAGAACTTCCTAGAAGGAGTATGAAATGGCATATTTGCCACGGGGAAATCCTAGCTCCTGATAAGAGCCTGTCTATTGGGTTTGCCTTCTGCTGTGCATTGCAGTTTGAGAATGAGTTATAAACAGCTAGTTAGGAATCTATACAGACACATCCATGTCAAATAAAAGAGGAATTTGCCCAATTTGAAATCAGAAGGAGATAGCAATGGGCATATTTTTCAACTGCTGACACCAAAAGAGACTACCATGTTTCTCAAGCAAGCAACCAAGAACCTTTCAAAGAGCGAAGAGAAAGGGTCTGTCAGCAATGCAATGAACACTTACAGATGGTCCAGGGTATCCAACCTCTCCTTTCTGACCAGGTGCCCCAGGTTCTCCTGAATTTCCCTAGAAAGAAAGAGCAGAGAAGTCCCAGGAGCATGTGTCAGAGCTTGGAAAAGATATATACGTCTTCCAGGCTGTACGTGCACAAGGGAATGTGCCATGGTCCCACTTACTCTGCGGCCTCTGTTTCCTTTAGGGCCGGGGCCTCCAGCAACACCACGGTCACCAGGTCCACCCTGGTCAGGGAGAAACACAAAGGGCTGCTCTAAACCTGCACAGGACCACACGTAATTGCTACATCACTTGGAGAATGAATGCACTGTACCTTGGGCCCTGGGTAGCCGATGAAGCCACGTTCGCCCTGAAACAACAGGAAGGTTTATTTGAACATGGTTTAGCAAAGAAAGAGGGTTCTGCAGGCAGATCTGTACCAACTGCAGGGATTAAGTGATGAAGGAAAAAGGGAGTGAGAGTGCAAATTCAGTTTGCAACTTTGTTCCACATATGATTAATACAAAGAAAGCAGACACTCTTTTCAAGGTCTGGCTGCTTCTCTGGGGCTAATTTCAACTGTAGAGGAGCTGCCAAGAGATGCTGGAGCAGTCCAACAGACATTCATGGTGGTCTCTGGCCAAAAGGTGCAAAAACATTTTGCTTTCTCCTTGGAGAAGCTGATCTATGTAGGCAAAACTAAGACAAAGGCAGAGGGGAAAGGTTGTAAGTATCTTGCCTGACTTTTTTATCAGGGTACACACAGGCTGATTTTTGTCCCTGTATGTATTTGACTTCACTTAGGTTCTGCCCTTGCCCATCTGCACTGCAGACATGGGCTACTTCCTTATCCACGGTAACTCATGTTGGGTACATGAGCATAGACCTATGGACACACTGAGCATACACCTACCTTTCTGCCTTTAGGACCTGGGCCACCGATTCCATCTCGTCCATCATCACCCTATAATTGGAAAACCAAAGCCATTAATATGCATTGAATGAGAATCACTTAAACCTCACAGATCCAGCACCATCAATACCCAATTAGAACCCATTTATGCCACAGACTTTGAGAAGCGCTTCTGTAGATTAAATTACTGCAAGAAAAAAATAGCACAAAAAGGTGGTGCTGAAACTACAAATCTGAATTAAAACTGCTTAGTATGTACATGATGTGTAAAACCCAGTTAGAAGTCAGCAATGACGAGCAGTTTAGGAGGTCAGTCAATATTAGGGGCGATCTCCAAGATGTGAAAAGTCACTTTTCAAATGAACACAGTTCACCTCCTTGAAGATACTACTGTTGCAAACTCTGCTTACACCAGCTGAGGACAGAAAGCTGATTTCTCTCTCTTGTATTGTACTATTCAGGATGCAAAGTCCATAAGGAGCTAAACCTTCTGCCGGAAATGGCTGTACCCCATTTACCACAGGAGAAAGTTAAGCCTAGCATCCTTAAAGATGTGAGTGCATGGCCACACTTACCATCTCTCCTCGTGGGCCTTGCTGTCCATTTGCTCCTTTGGGTCCAGGGTTTCCAGGCTCACCCTGAAAACAGGAGCATCTGTTAAAGCATGTGGTGAAACTCCAGGCAACTCCAAGACTCCCACACAAACAGCAGTGTTTTCCTTATACAGACCAGTCTGCAATTGTCCTTGCAGAAGAAAGTCATGACTGGACCTACACAGGCAGTAATGCTACAGAACACTTGCTCTTTAGTGGGACACCAGAGACCAGCCATCTCCCACCACAGGATGGGGTTTGCTTTTCATCAACACTGCAAAAGGGAAGGTCCCAAGCTCTGGAGGTCTTGCCAGTGCAAAAGGACAATGGATCTGCCACGGAAATGAACCAGTGTGTGTGAGTCTGGAGAAGTAAAACATCAACCACATGGTTCCACCTATGGAGGGTCTGGAGGGATCCAGCACCCACCTTCCCATGTGGGCATTAGCTGAGAATTTGCCCTGGGAAATCACTTGGGAAGTTCAATTACTCAATTACTTTTCCCATTCTGTTCAATGAAAGAGAAGCCTAATGAAACAACCAGAGCATGTTCTACTCTGCACTGTGGAAAATGAGCTAATTTTGCTCCAAGAGGCTCATCTGAAGTATATTTTTTTAAGGTCACTCCTATCCAGAAGCTTTTCATCACTGTTTTAGTTGCTGATAGTGAAGACAAACCTTTAATCCCAGGGGACCAATCCTGCCACGCTCTCCTGGGGTTCCTGGTGGTCCACCACCAGCCTGGAATGGAGACAGGGAGAGGCATGTTGGCAACATGTCAACAAAACTGTGTGCCAGAAACTAGGGTATTGGGAGACCATAGAAGTCATGTATTAACTACCAGGACTGGTGCCTCTCAGAGCACCTTAGGAAGTTCAGAAGTTGGGGAAGAGCTGAAGGACCAGGTTAGTTCAGTGCAAGTGTCAGCAGCAACTTACATTGTTCCTAGAGAGCCCCCTGAGAAAGGTGCAAACAGGAGGGGCTAAGTCCTGCTCAGGATGGGGAAATGCAGGATGTGTCTGGCTTTATGGCCTCAAGTCTTGGTGGATTATGCAGCAGGAGGGAGAAATGAATGCATGGGGGGGCCCAGCAAGCACGTGAGATGGTTGTGCTCTGACATCAGAGATGCCCTGCAAGTCACTTGAGGCTTTAATTAAGATCACAAACCATAATGGGCCAAACACTTAAGTCCTGACCCCTTTGTGCTTGCTTTGAACTCTTTCTCTTCTGTAACTCTTGATCAAGAGCTCTTTATTGTAAGCTGAGAGGAGAATCGTACTGGAAGAGTGCGTTATAAGAGAGCTAAACAGAGTTGGAACCCTAAAGGGTGGGAATGGGAAGACACATTGGCAGCATCTTATTAGCTCAGTGAGATATTCTTGATGAGTATAGTGGGGTCAGTGGCTGAGAAGCAGCAAAAGCATTTACCCTGGGTCCAGGAACACCTTGCTCTCCTCTGATGCCTGGCGTGCCAAGCTGGCCAGGAGGACCCTGTGTGGGGAGAAAAGAGAAGCTGTGTCACGCACATGAGCAGAAACACACCAGTGTTACCCCAGGTCACAAGGGAAAGCAAATGCTACAGCACCCGAGAGATGGTTGTCAAATACGTCACAGCTTGGGCGGTATGAATGGGATGGCTCAATGTCCCCAGGCAGGACAGCCAGGCCACAGTACACCCAAAAATACCCAAATCCCAACAGTCCTCAGTACTGAGACCCTTTGAGGAAGAGGCTGTGAGGAAATAATGCAACAGCATCACGAGGTAAAACTTTTCCTTTGATATAAGCTCACTGACCTGTGGGCCTCTCATGCCTTGTTCTCCAGCTGGGCCCGCTTGACCGGGCGAGCCCTTGGTACCCTTGAAGTGCAAAACGGGACAACGCAGGTTAGCATGGGGGAATGTGGTCAAAACTAAGGAGAGGCTCAGGAGATCTCAGGGCATTTATAGCTGCGTAAAGAGCAGGGAAGGACAGCTGTCTGGGATGTTTATTCAGAATATGGTTATAGCAGAGAATAAGCACAGAACTGGTGGGTTAATTCACCTCCTCCAATCAGCGGTCATCAATCTCCATTATGCTTTGGCCCTATTACGCTACTCCAGCAGCAAGCTGAGACAAAGAGTCTGGCCAGGGAACGCTGCAGAGGATGGGCAGCCCAAGGCACATGGATGGCTGGGTTTGTACTGAATCCAGCAAGGAGCATACAGGGAGATGAGCCTGAGGAAGAGGGGGAAAACTGGGAGGAGAGAGGAGACAGAGAGAAGGAAGCAAAGCCTGTGTCTCTCTTAGCATGTCTCTGGGTGCTGTGGCTGCTTGGCCGGTGGCAGAGCAGGAGCCCCATGTGTTGCTCCTATCACCACTTACCTTAACTCCTATTGGTCCCCTTCGTCCTGCCATACCCTGCAGACAAAGAAACAATGAGACTTGTTACTCAAGTACATAAGCACACATTTCTCTGTTGCTTTTAGATCCATGTATCACTACTTCTCTTAGTCCAAAATTACATTTGAATAGCTTAAACTACCGGGGAGAGAGGGAGAGAACTGTCTTGTATCAAGGCATGTTCTCTCCTTCCTTGCATCCCCAACTCTTCAACACATAGGTGAGTTGTTCCCTCACACCTGCATGGCAGATGCCTATGCCAGAGTCAGTCAGATGTAGCTTCACTGGTCTGATCACTGTATCGCTTGCATGGGAATAACTCAGAATAGACCTTTAAAGTCTATAGGCCAGGAAAAGTCCAGCATTTTCCTTTTGAGTTTTCTTGGAGTTTTTTATTTGTTCAGGGTTTTATTTGGGTTGAAATCCTGACAGTTACGACACAAAATACATGGGAAAGCAGGAGGGAAATTGCCATTGTTGGTTTGAGCTAGGAGCCTTCTAAGTGTGGACCTGGAGCTCACCTGCCTTCCAACTTCACCGTCCTGGCCATCCAGCCCCACCGGTCCTGGCTCTCCCTAAGGGGGAAGCAAAACGTGAGAGCCCTGAGATGAACAGTACTGGGGAAATAGGTTCAAATCTCACACAACTGATCTTTCATGCTCTCACACAAGTTACTCAATATTCCCACATCAGTGGAAATCCTTCTAACAGCTCAGAGACTTTACATGCAGTTTCTGAGCCACTGCAAGCCAACATTTCAGTTCTTTGGTAAATGCCTCTTGAGATTTAAGATGAATTTTTATTATGAGCTGGTAAGAAAACAATGGGGTTTGAATGTTTTCCAAGTGTGTGAAGCTTTTTCCCAAAGGTTCCAAGTGAATCAGGACTGGTATCAGATCTGTTATCACCTGAACTCTTCTGTGTTCAGACCCACAGGAACGTATGAAGTCAACTTCCAAGTACAAACTTGTTTCCAGTGACAACATCCCCAAAGGCACTGGATAAAAATAATAATGATAACTTTTCACAGAAAACATCTTCTAAGCTCACGTGTTCCCAAAGAAAGGTTGCAAAACTACTTTTTCTAATGGAAAAGTATTCCTTCTGGCAAGGCCCGATGGGTTTAGGAACCCTGCACCTTTTTGGCAACATCCTTTCTTCTTATTTTCTCTGTTCCCTCCTATTGTAAAAACCAAAAGAGCAAAAGACAACTAAGAAACTTTACCATTTGTCCAATTTCACCCTTTTGGCCTCTGGAACCTCGTTGAGTATTATCAGCTCCTGAATCCCCCTGAAAGCAATAGAGCAATGAGAAACATCTGTGTAAGTGGGACATGGAAATCAGGTATCAAACTGCTCTGCCACAGCTCAGAACCAACTTTTGTTTTCTTTTTTGACTGAATTAGAGAAAATATGATTGTGTTTTCAGACAGACACAGCTGTTTAGCTGAGAAATAATCACATTGAAGGAGAGGATGAAGGGGGATTTCAATATAATGAACCAGTGACTGACAGGTTGATGTCAAGAGGCCTGTGTTATCCACATCACCTCTGAGTCCGTGCTCTGTCGCTGGACTTGTCACCGTCCAGTGGCATTTCTAAGCCTGAGTGCATGCTCGCTGATGAGCTCAGGACTGGGGGACAGTGCATGGGAAACCAAGGAGATAACTCAGCAGTACTCATTTACCGGATCTCCACGGAGCCCACGGTCACCACGTTCTCCTCGTTCGCCTTTAACTCCCTTGTCACCCTGCGGGAGGAGACAGAGTTAGCAAAAAGCAGGCCTTGCTGGTGTTCAGTACCTCTGCTGCCACGCACCTCCACCCCAAATCCTCTTTTTCACCATCATTTAGCCCCGTTGTAAACGTGATGAGAGCCTACCCTCCTTCCAGAGTACCCCTTCTCTCCAGAGGAGCCAGGCAGACCCTTGTCTCCCTAGTAAAGAAAAACACTTTAGGATATTTGCCACTTTCAACGTGTCCCTCAGATGCTTCACCAGAATATCTCATCATAAATCAAAATACAACTAAAATCACTAACCTCTTCTCCATCAATGCCATCCAGACCCATTTCTCCCAGTTCACCCTGTGGAAGAGATGCGAGGAGCAAATGCTCATTATGGGAAAGGGGAACAGGGAGAAGGACACTGTCCACACGCTCACGCTCACTGCTGTGGCATGAGGAGATGGCTCCATACCTTCTCTCCTGGGAATCCCCGAGAGCCCTGAAGAGACCAGAAAAGGGAGTTACTCCAGTTTTGCCAGTTCACCACTACGGGAAGCAGTGGGGCAGGGGGACTGGGCCTGGGGGCAGACCCAGAGCCAGGACGAGGGCAAGAGAGCAGGGCTTGCTGCACCAGGGTTCCGCTGTCCCTTATTTCTCTCATGTCTTCCTCAGCTGCCTCCTCAACACTCATGCCAAGACAAAATGCATCACGGGGTTTAGCCAGCTGATCCAATAAAACAGCTTACTGCTTAGCCAAAATTCTTGATCCACTGACTTCCTTTTCTCCCTGCCCATATTTTTATATGAATCCGGATCCAGCCTTGGTGCCTTTGTCCAAGGCTGAGCAGCTTTTTGAAGAAACTCAGTATCTCAGCTGCAATGGGCTTGGTTCATGCACTCCTCTGCGTCCTGCCAGAGGATCCCATGGTCAGGGAAAATGATAGGGAACATCTCCTTAACATTACTGAATATTTTCCATAAATACGACAGTTTTCACTACCTTTTCTGTCTCATGGCTGCTGTCCTGAACCATTTGCTCAAGGTTCCTCTTTAAAGCAGTGGCCATGGCTCACTTTTATCCCTCCTCCTCAACAGATTTCCATCCACACACCATCCCACCCCTGGGCCAAGACACACATTTCTTGGTGTTCAGAACAAACCCATCTCTTCTCACATCTTTCCCCTAGAGCCTGCACAAAATAGATCAGCCTTGCTTGCAGATTGAGTCTCATCGCCAGGCTGCCCTTCTATGTTCTTCATAGCAATGCTAAAGCCGTGACACCAGCTGGAAGCCTTGGTGTTTGGCCAAGAGGACAGCACCACTCAGGTGGATGTAGCAGCTCTTGTGTGACATCCTAAAGCAGCAGGAGTTGCCCTTGGTGGACTCTCACTAACTGGACTCTGGGTGTGCTCCAGGGAGGCTGCTTCTGCACTTACCTTGGTTCCTCTGTGCCCAGGGCATCCCTGGAAACCCTGTGTCCCATTCACACCGGGAGGTCCACGCTCACCCTGTTGCATGGAAGGGGAAACACAATGGTCAGGCTTTGCCTGCTAAGCGCATTTCTTCAGCTGACTGTACCCATCAGCAAGCACAGGAGGTGACTTGGAAGCACAGGACTAAACTTAGGATCAGGTTTTGAAAGGCCAGTGACCAGCGACCCCACCATCTCCTGCCACAACCTTCCTCATGCACAGACCAACTCCAAGCATTTATCCCTGAGAAACATCCCTCCCAAGCTCTCAACTATGAAAGAGTTTTACAAAACTTCTCCTTCAATATAAAACAAGGTAAATCCCTCAGAGATCTGTAAAGATGTCTAACCCTATCCTGACCTTAGAGGCCCATGAAAACATTGCCTCACACATGATATCTGACAGCAGCATTTGGCCCTGCCTGTGCTACTGGCAAAGCAATGAGCACCGCCAGCCCCGTGGCCTCAGCTTCACCTCCTGGGCGTAATTCGTGGGGAGTTGTTTATTCCAGGGGTGACGTGGGATTCATCAAGAACTTGGATGAAGCAGTGCTACTAAGAAGTCATGGGACTCATGCTGTCTGCCACTGTGATGGATCAAAACACCACTTCCTGGTCCCATTCTTGGGCTAACTCAAATCTCTCAGCTGCACTGGGTACAGGTAACTTTGGCAGAGGCTGCAGCTTTAATGAAGTTGGGGTTTTTACTGTGTTGGTAATCACTGTGCCCTGCTCAGAGCTGTTTGGGACCAGCTGCAAACAATCCTACCTGCCTTGGAGGAACAGCACACAGCTCCATCATACCAAATAAAAGGAGTTATTGCTCCCATCATGCCTTCTTCACTTCCCAAGTTGTTCCTTACTGAGCCAGGAGAAACTGTGACCAACAACTCAGGCCATCAGGTAAGAAGACACAAAGTTCTGCTTGCTTTCTCATCTAATCCAAGCCCACATCCCAAGTGAAAAATATTTAGTGAAAAAGCCTCCACTATGGTGAGGTCCCTTATTTGGGCAGTACTATACAGAGCAGGCACAATCACTCACCGGTCCTCCTTCATCACCAGGATAGCCTCCGTAGCCAAGATCCCCTGTGGCACCCTAGAAGACAACAGAGAGGAGTCTGCATTTCTTTGATATGATCTCTCTCTAAACTGATACTCACGATTTTCCCAGATTCGCACAAAGTGGCTGCTTAGTCACCTGTGTAAACAAGCTGATGAGAGAAATCATCTCCTTTTGGCATCCTTAAATACTTTCACAATAAACTTCATCCCCTCCTTGTTTTACAACACAGAGGCTGTTGGTGATGGAGGAGAGCAGCTCTCAACCACTACGCATGGCCCAGATCCAGCTTTAAAATGGGGGACAAATGGAGATGAGCTTCCTGTTAGCATCACTCATTACAAGGTATGCAGCCTGCGCAACACCCACCCATCACGACCATAGTGGACACTGACCTTGCATGAAAATGCCCTTCATCCCCAGGTAAGTGACTTACCTTCGGTCCTATGGGGCCTGGCACACCTCTGTCCCCTCTCTGCCCTGAACACTTGCATGGGACCTTGCAGCAAGTCCTCTCTGCAATGTTGTCCTGCAGCAAAATGCACATGAGACAACAACAAGGTGTTAAGAACTGACAGAGTACCAGCACCGTAACTCCTACAAGCCCCCGAGTCTGTGCAATTGTTCCTGTGAAAAACTTCACATCAGTCTGGTAGCATTCTGCTGTCTCTCTGCCCTGAAATACCCACAGCATTCCAGGAGGGGGAGGCATGTGTTGGCAGACTGGATAGATTGCATGGTTAGGAAGCAGCAGTTATTCGGACATCAGAAGTAAGGGTTTAAATAGGAACAGTGTGGGGCAGAATTCATAGAGCATTTAGCTCAGTCCCCAGAGCTGTGCCAGTACTGAAGAGAACAATCTCATCTCCTAAGAAACATTATATGGAATAGCCCATAAGAAGGTCATTGCAGGGAATACTTGGCCAGCGACCTGCAGGCTGAGAGCAGTTTGTGAGCATGCAACAGATGAGGAGAAAAGAAGACGGGAAGACCGAAAGGGATTCAGAGAAATCACAGCTTGATTTTGTATCATCTTAAAGGAAGTAAAAAAATCAATTCCTTCGCCAAGTACATTGCTGGCTGCAAATGCTTCCTGCCAGCTTCGTACATTTACATCTTGAAAGGATTTCCTAGGCAACTGAATTACTTGGGGATAGGCTGAGGACTCACTGTCATCCCCAAGCCCAAGGTTTACTCCCAGGTAGCTGCCCACTGATTTGTGGAGAAGGGCCCAGCAAGGATACCACAGGGATCAGCAGTTAAGCCCAATCTTATTAAATCTACTGGAAAAGAAGCTTAATGATGCTGGTAACAGATGAGAAGTCAGGAGGAACTGGATGTACCAAGCTGGATAGCAAATTTACCCAACAAACTTGAGAGGGACATCATACATGGGAGAAAACCAGAAGAAGAAAGGATAACTCCTTCACCTGAGAGAAGTGTGTCTGAAATACAGTTTATCAACTTGGAAAAAGAAACCTAGAAAGCAGGGCTTCTGTAAGAGGTTTAGCACTGACAAGGCATGACAGTGCATTACCTGCAAGCTTAAAAAACCCAACAATATAAATATAGGTGGAGGGTAGGCTTTTTGGCACATCAGTTTTTGATGGCATCTTATCCCAACCCACTTGACCTAATTGCACATGCTGTAGCCTTGGCTGGAGTACTGCTTCAGGCATGGTACAAGACCAGGCAGCACCATGGTTTGCTCTTAGCTTTCTTTCCTGTGACATCTGTAAGAAGCACTGATGTGAGGCAGGGCAGGGAGAAGACCAGAACCAGCTGGGTGTCATTCAGCCTTGGTTCAGCCCCACAGCAGATCCAAGGTCAGCTTTACTTTAGCATCACAAGGCAGCCCTGCCTGTGCCAAGTCACTTACAAGCTGTTCTGCCAGCTCAAAATCCAGGTCCAGAAGATTGACTCGGAGCGGTCTGTTGTAGGTGAACCCACGACCAAACTCCAGCTGCATCACTCTGTCAAAATCCCTCACTCGGTCCAGCCCGACAAAGATGAGAGCGTTGACACCTGAGAGGGGAGAATCAGAAGGGGGTGTGTGAAGGGGTGAGTGCTCTGCAGAGCCTGCATACCCTCCCGTGAGGATGGGTTATCCACTCCTTTCACTGCAAGTGGAGCTTATCAGTTGAGGACAAGCATCTTCAAGCCCATTCAGTGCAAGTTACCCAGGTGCCAGCTGGCAGCTAAATATCTCAGGAAGGCAATAAAGAGCAGCAAGTGCACATAGAAATCATGGAATCCATATTCATTACTATCTAAAGACAGAGGATTCATTAGAAAAGGTGGTAAAATGGGCCAAATATTAGCATGGATTATAATCACTGCCAGAAGAGTAAAAAAATTACCTTCTGCATGCAAAGTAGATGAAGTGGCCTCCAGCTCTTCTATGGAGTCATCTACACCATCAGTAAAATGGATTATAACCTGGGAGAGAAACAAATTTGTATCAGGACCCAGAACTTTTTGAGTACTAAACACAATGTGCAACCTGAATGTGCAACCTGAAGGGTCTTCTTCCAAGGGATGCTTCATCTGAGAGGATATGGGGGAATTGCCACACCTTTTCCAGGCTATGAAGCTTTGCATTTCTGTGCAAGGTTTCTGTACATCATAACACTCAGGTGTATGTTGCTAAAGCACAAACAGGGAAATACCTGGAAAGCAATCGTTTGCAGCCAGGAAGTGCTCATGGGTACTGGCTGCAGCACTGCTTGGCAATTGTCAGCAAAGGACCTTGACAATACCTAGGAAACTAGTGGCGCTTATGCCACCAACTTTATCATGAATACAGTTATTTAATGAATGCTTGTTATTTATCGTGAATTCACAGTTACTTTACCAATTACAATACAACAGAGGTCAGTTTTCCTGGCCAACACCATCCCAGTGGTCTTCATTTTGTCTTACCTTGGTGCTGCCGGCGGGTGAGGATCTGAACTTGCTCAGGTAGGACCTCAGTGTATCAGCTGTGAGGAAATAGGGCCCCTGGGTTCGCATGCCCTGAAACCTCTCAAAGAGTTCAGGCTGGTACTCAGAGAAGTCCAGACCCTCCACGGGTCCCCCCCGAGCCTGGGCCATAATGGCTACCCTGACATTGGGCTCCTGGTTGCCAGTGCAGCTGATCCTCTGCATCTGCGTTATTCTGTTCAGCACAGACTCAACTCTGGACTCCAGACCTCTCTGGGAATTGAATATATTTTGGCCAGGCCCAACATCTGAGACATCGAAGCCAAGTATCACGTCTAAGTCGCAATCTGAAAGGAAAATGCAAAAAGAGAAGAGAATGTCACCATTGAGCAATGCAATTGTTTTTCTAGTAATGACTTTCCCAATTGATTTTTCTGTTAGTCTTAGAATCGTCAAGTGGTTTAGGTTGGAAGAGACCTTAAGGGTCATCTAGTTCCACCCCCTGCCATCGGCATAGTCCTTAGAGAAGATTCTCTCTGTATCAGGCACTGATAACATTTGATCCACAAGTAGCTTCTGCTTTCTTTCATCTCAGTAACTATAACCTGGGCAAATCTGCATTTCATTGTTTGCATCTGATGTTATCCCGTGCACTTGTTGCTTAGCACTGGGAGAAGCTGACCAAGACAAGCCCAACGGGAGTCTGCACTGCCTGCTTGTCTTCAGGAATATTTAGCAGGGGCTTGGAGCCATGCTGCAGCCACTGAGCTGCCCATTGGTCTGCAGCACTGGGAGATCAGACTGATGGATGCCTTTCATCCAGATTTAATGTCTTATGCCCCTGTTTGAATTTTCTTTAATATTAATCCCAGTGTCACTGCTATCATGTTTACCACCAGCAGCAGTTTGCTTTTCCCTGCGCTCAGCTTTTCATCTTGGCTGGAGCTGATGCTCACTCAGCTCAGGGCTGCTGTGGCTCTCCTTCAGCTTCTCCATAGGTTCAGGAGACACCTCTGCTCAAAAGCCAGAGAGCTGAGCTGCGGTCAGTTATCCTGGGAGCAGGACTTGCTGTACTGTAATAAGCTAAGCCAACTGCTGGGATTCTGTCCAAAAGCAGTACCAGCTTGCTTACTTACCCCAATTCCCTTCACTTGGCTTTTGAAGTAGCCATATCATAGGATTCCTTCTTAGGGTAATTTCAGCTTAAACTACAACCACACATGCCCTAGCTTTTTCTCATGTACCTGTCATGAGATCAAGTGGGCAAAACAAATTCTGATTTCTAGCACAACATGCATGCCAGGTACTGAATGGCCAAGAAGTCTGACTGGCTTATTATACATATAGTAGGCTGAAGCACAAGGACAGGCAGCTCTCATACTTAAGGTTTGAAGCCTACCACCACGCTCATGGAGGAGATCTGTGGCCATGCCACACCTCAGGCTATAGGCAAAGCAGATGAGAAGGTTGGACAAGTCCGTCAACATCACTGAATATTAAAAGCCACTCTCAGGGATGGCCTGAGCATATTATGAGAGGATGGTGCTTACCTCTTGTAATGTCTGTTGTTACTGGGCACAGTTTCTCCTCCATAGCGGCTTCCAACGTAACTAGAACCTGCTCGTTGAGCTCAGACAGCTCCTGGGCTGTGGATGCTCGGAAGCTCATGGCATTCTCACTGGCCAACCGACTGACTTCCTTCAGGTCGATGTTTTTGACGCCTACTGCAAACACCTTGACACCTTTCTGTGTGATTTCCAAGGAGGCACTTGGCCCATCATCTGAGGACTTCCCACCCGTGACAAGGAAGGCAATTTGGGGCACTCTCTGGTCAATTCTGCTGCCGGCCTCCTTCACAAAGTGCTTTGCCTGGATATGCCTGATGGCTGCACCAGTGTTTGCCACTCGTCCACCTTTGTAGATGACTTTGTTGATGGCATCTAAAATCTGAGGTTTGGTGGAGTAGTCCTTGAGGAAAAACTCATCAGTGACATCCGAGTTGTACTGGGCCAGTCCTACCTGGATAGAGTCACCATCCCTATAAATGGCATCCACCACAGAGTAGACAAACTGGAGAACTTCTTGGAAGTTATCTCTTCCCAGATTGATGGAGCCATCCAGCAAAAACACAATGTCAGCATGCTTTTTTCCTCCTGGAAAGATTACAGAGAAAACACAGCTTTTAATAATTGTTTGCAGTATTCATAATATTTATGATTCTTAGTGCTTTGTGAAGTAGCATCGTTTTTCTTTGACCTTATTTAGATTAGATATTAGGCAGAAGCTGTTCCCTGTGAGGGTGCTGAGGCGCTGGCACAGGGTGCCCAGAGAAGCTGTAGCTGCCCTATTCCTGGCAGTGTTGGACACAGGGGCTTGGAGCAACCTCCTCTAGTGAAAGGTATCCTTGCCCATGGCAGGGAGTTGGAACTAGATTATCATTAAGGTTTCTTCCAACCCAAGCCATTCTATAATTACATACACATACAAGAAAAAAGATTTTATACAACATTAACTATACTTCATATAACATTTCTTGGTTTTGTGATAGACACCCTCATCTTATTTCAAATTTAATTCTATACTTTCATACACTCAACAAAGTCATCTTCTTAGTGCTCTTTAAATGAATGCAACTAAAGGGTTGGGATTCAAAAAGTGTTAGTTTGGAAACGTTTAATATGGAAACAGATGGAAACATTAAACAAATTTTATCTGTGATCTGTCCAGAGAAGTCTACAGGATGAACAGGAGTCTCACCAGGTCCTGGAAACACAGGGGTTTCTGTTGTAGGTATTGGAAGCTCTTCAAGAATACTCTGCACTTTCTTTTCCAAAGTTGGGAGTCCTGTGAAGTCCTGCACCACAAGCACGCGCTCAGGATCATTGGTAATGACCTGCAGCTGGTTCCTGTCCACATTCCTGGCTCCGACACCCAGAGGTTTGATGCTTGTTGATGTGATCACATTAGCAGGCCTGTTCACATCATCCTGGGACCGGTCTCCAAGGATGAGAATGAGGTGTTGGGGCACTCCATTTTCTATCCTGCTCCCTGCAGACTTGATGAAGTAGCTCTTCACCACGTAGTCTAGGGCTTTTCCAGCATTCAGAGGGGACCCCCCTCTAAGTCTCAAGCGACGGATGGCTTGCAGGACAGCATTTTTGGACTTGTGGGTCTTCAGGTAGAACTCAGGGAAGACGTTATTGCTGAACTGCACCACACCGATCCGCACTTTGTTTGGCCCAACGTCCAGCTGCTGAACAATTCTGCTGATGAAATCCCGAATGTGAGCCAGCCCATCGGGCCTAACGCTGTCAGAGGTGTCAATGAGGAAGACTATGTCCTTTTCATCACCAGAAATATCTGCAGAAATAAAGCAAGAATAGAGGAAATTATGTGCCAAGTCTTTGCTTAAGCTGTGCTGTAGGATTTTTGTGCAGTCTGTTGTGTGATGCAAAACTGCAAAGCATATTTTTGCCAACTTTAGGCATGGTGCTTTGAGGAGCCTCTCCAAAAGAGCTTGTGTGCAAGTGTGTATTAACAGTCTGCCTCATACTCAAATCATGCATTCCTCAGAGCCTTATCTGGTTTGTTCATTATCATGTTTCTCTGGATTTCTCAGTGTTTCCAGCTTCATTTTACCCCAGATTTATTTCTCTTTCCTGGATAGCTGCTAAATGGGAAGAAACAGTTGTACATATTGTAGTATTTAGCTTTAATCAAAATAAGTAACATACTTAAGCACCTGACTTGAAAATCATGTTATAATGTATTTAAGTACTTGGGTCAAATTTCTACATATCTGACAGTTTCCCTCTCAAACTGTACATGTGCTGCACTTCGGCTTTAACTGAGGTTCTGCTTATAACCTTGGTTTATAGAGAAGGCATGAAAAGTTATTTATACATGTGGGCAACATTTACTTGAACAGCAGGACAGAAGCAGCTGATCTTGACAGAGCCTTACCTACAGAGGGTGGCACATCTCCCAGCAGCCGTCTGATTTGGTCCCCAGTCAGGGTTTCAATAGGAGTCAGCAGCTTCTGCTCGAGGCTGGGCAGCTCCTGGAAGCTAGAGACTTGGAATACATAATCAGGACTAAGGGAAATCTGTACCATCTCCTCAGGATCCACATTCTTGGCTACCACCATAGGTGCCACCCCCACTTGTTTCACTTGGAGTGACGGGTACTCCAAGTCATCGTCTGACTTGCGGGAGGAGAGGATGACCAAAAACTGAGGGACGCCCTCCTCTATGCGGCTCCCGGAGGGCCGGGTGAAGATGGTCTTTGCCACAAACTCAAGGGCCTCTCCCACGTTCACCTGCTGGCCACCCTGCGGCCGCAGCCGCCGCACAGCACTTTGCACCTCATCCTTGGTGGAGTGCGCATTGAGCAGGAACTCCACATGCGGATGCTCACTGAACTGGACCACCGAAATCCTGGTGGTGTCAAAGCCCACATCCAGGTTGTTCACTATCCTTTCAATGAGGTCACGGACGAGGTAGAATTCCTGGGCAGCATAGCGGGAACCGTCAACCATGAACACGACGTCCCTCTTCACACCCGCTGCAGGAAGGAAGGCAGAGATCAGAAGAGCATTGCACACTGCTTATGGAGAACAGCTAAGCTGTGATCTACATCACTGGCCCATGTCTTTGGCCGTGGGGAGGATGCTCATTGTTTCATTGCTTGTGGTAGCTCCTGTGGCTCTCAGCAGGTGGGAGATACCACAGAGACAGGACCAGTCTGCTAGGCACATCCACAGGGAGTGCAAGAACAGCAACTTCCAGAGCAAAGGAAGCAAGAGGGAGCAGGGGAAGCCTGCAACAATAATTCCTCCTTCGATCTCCAAGCAAGGAAATGTAGTCTGGTGACATTCCTTACTCAGAGCAAGTTTCCAGGCAGCCTGGGGCTGTTTTATACTCGATACCACCCCTCTATCTTTGGCTTTGTCCTCTAAGAAAGCTTCTATCCTACTATTCTCTCAGTTTCTGTCTTTCCAGGATAAGGTTTTGCTTCCTAATACAATGTTTTCTGCAGTGATAATGCAGGAGAGAGCCTCAATTACTGCTGAATACACCAATGATAAATCGGGATGGAGGAAAGCAGTCTGGCTCTGAAGGGAAGGTACTGATAGATGGGCTTCAAACGGACTGATGTGGGATGCGTACCCTTCATCCCAGGCATAAGATGGCTGGATTTGGTTCTGAGTGAGACCAGAAATGAAAGATCTGATCCTTTTCTTGATGCCTGCTTCCAGCTTCCCTTTTCCCAGTAAATGAGTGTGGCAAATGTAACACACATTAACAGATCTTACATTTAGCAGGAAGCTGACCTTGATTTATAGTGGTGTGAAGATGTCCCTATAGCATCTAAATAACACATTTTCCATTCCACAAGGAATAGCATGGACTTAAAATCCATCACAACTTAAAATAAGATCAAGGTATTAGCATTTATTTTGTGGGTCTTCCATGCAGATACAACAAGGATGACCTTGAGAAACTGGGCTTAAATGTGGCTCAGCTTAGTTACACAGCTCCTACTAATACTAAAGTGCATCAACAGTGAGACCGACATGGACTTGGGATCTTAGCTGGGACCACTTGCTTTTCTCAGTTTGTGTTGCAACCATGATGTTTTTAAACATCATATTTTGCCGCTGGCTCTCGGTGCAGACACAAACGTCTTCTCACCTGGGCTGGGTGATGTAAAAACCAGATCAGGGGCAAGTGATTCTATCTCTTTCTTGGTCAAGCGGATGACTCTGTTGGAGACGACCTGCTGCACTGTATCCAGCTGGCTGAAGTCAGGCACAGAAATGGCAAAATCTGGGAGGAAGGAAATGGTCTGCAGTTCTGTGATGTCAGCATTTCCAATCCCAATGCCAAAAGGCACGGTGCCACTTGTCTTCAGGACCACTGAGGGCCTCCTTACATCATCCTGGGACCGGTCAGCAGTCAGCAGAATCAGGAACTGTGGGACACCTTCAGCTATCCTGCTGCCGCTTGACACAGTGAACACATTCCTGATGAGATAGTCGAGGGCTGCTCCAGTGTTCAGAGGAGATCCTCCCATAATCTTCAGCTCCTGGATGGCACTGATGAGGTCTGCTTTGTCTTCATGGGTGTCGAGTAAGAACTCAGGTTGCACAGCACTGCTGTACTGTGCAACGGCGACACGGACCTTGTCACGACCGATATCTAGGCTTTCAACAACTCTTTGGACAAAGGTCTTCAGCAGGGGGAAACCTCTTCTGACACCATCTGAGCCATCGATTAGAAACACCACATCCTTCTTCTCACCTCTCTCAACTACTGTTTGAGACAAGTAAGGGAAGGGGGAAATAAGTAAGATTCTCTCTTGCAGTGATTATTATTCTCCACATAGATTGAACTGAAGGAGTACGAAAGCTCCAGGAGGGGAAACCGAGGAGTCAGGATGTATGGTTGGTTCCTTTGCCATCAGATACAATCCCTGGTGAAAAGGCAGATGGATGGAATTCAGTGGAAAATGCTGTGCAACACATGCCACGCCTTATCCACTGAGTCATAGAATCATAGAGCCATAGAAATAGGGTGCCAAGGGACTCTGGGTGCCATCTCCTACTTGAGGCTGGGAAGAAGCTGGCTGCTCCCAAGGGACCTGTGAAGCTGGTACATGTGGTTTTGCAATATGCAACAGGAATCTGGGGCATTGCATACTGCAGAGAGGGTGCTTGCAGAGAGGCAGTGAGAGATGAAGAGCTTTCCTAAGGCATCACTGAACTTAGAAATAAATAATCCTGCTCATGCCCACGCAAAAACTTGCTGGAAAAGAGACCCAAGTGAAAACCTTGAAATCTTTTCTAAAGTGCCAGACACTGGAGATTATTTTTTTTTTGACTGATTTTTTGTATCTTTACTAACTTCAAGCACAAAAAAAAAGATGAATTCTGACCAAACTTTCTTTTTAAAAAACAACACAAACAAGACTGAAACGCCAAAGATTAGAGAACTGTTGACACATTCTGCTATTAACAGAATTGTCAAGCTTTGGCTCAGTCGAGCAGAAAACAACACTGCCTCTCAAACAGCAACTGATGGATGTTATCTTCAAAAGCAATATTGGCTTGTTTATAGCAGGGTCAAGGGGGACAAGCAGGAGTACAGTCTGTCCCTCTGAAGAAAATGTTTTGAATAATGGAGTTAACAAAGGCAGTTGAAGACTTAATGCAAATTTCAGATCAAGTTTATTATTTAAGAGGAATGTTGGAAACTTGGTGGGCTAATGTGTAGGACTGGAATGAGAATACAGTTTGCGTTGAGCCGTACAGATAGGAAGAGGGATCAGACATTGCCTGGTGCATCCCAGTTTCAGACGCTTTTTCTAAGGTCCAGGAGCAGAGGAAGAGACTCCTATCAGAAGTGCCTGATAGCAGATAAAGAAGAAAAAACAAGGGTACTCTTATAAGGTGTCTGTCATTTAGCCAGGAATATTAGAAGTAAGTGGATGCAACTATTTGTGAGCAAATGGTGCAGTTATTCACTACTTGGTGGTCAGAGGGATTCAAAATGATCTTGACAAGACAGAAGTGGTTTGAAAAGGAGGGAGCAGCTCAAGAGTACTAGTCACACTAGTCTATGTTGAGGCAGAAGATGCACAAATAAGGGAAGGGCGATGACTCCAAAAGGAAAGGATATGGTAAGAGATGACGAGTGAATACCATTATTACACTCTGGTCATTGGGAGCAGGCTGATGTTGGAAAGACAAGGGTGAAAAGGTAGAAAAGACCTACAAGACCTACAAGGAAAGATTGGGGGCCTATAGGGATGCTGGGGAGGGACTCTTCATTAGGGAATGCAGTGATAGGACAAGGGGTAATGGGTTCAAACTTAAACAGGGGAAGTTTAGATTGGATATGAGGATGAAATTCTTTACTGTAAGGGGGGTGAGGCACTGGAATGGGTTGCCCAGGGAAGTTGTGAATGCTCCATGACTAGTGCTGTTCAAGGCAGGGTTGGACAGAGCCTTGGATGACATGGTTTAGTGGGAGGTTTCCCTGCCCATGGCAGGGGGTTGGAACTGGATGAACTTAAGGTCCTTTCCAACCCTAACTATTCTATGATTCTGTGATTCTACGAATGAGCTGGGTATACAGCTGGTGACAGGAGGACCATAAAGAGACGTGTGTCCAAGCTTAAAGTGAATGAAAGGCTGTCACACAAAACATGGGAATGAACTGACTTCTGTATCCTTCTTGAGCTGAAGGAGATGTAAAAGGCTTAAACTATGACTGAGGCAGAGGTTTGACATTAAGAAAAAGTATCTACTGATAAAGATATAGGCAATTGAATAGATTGATTATAGAGGCTGGGAAATCTCTTCCACTGGAGGGTTTTAAGAACAGATTAGACCACTGTCAATTGGTTCTGGACAAGAAGATACTGTTGGGGACAAGAGTGTGTAGCAGATGGCACCCTGAAATCCCTTCCAGCCCTATATCTTGTTTATGTTTCTATGATTCTAAGTCCATCTGCCTAGGACTTGCATAGAGAGATTACACGGATGTTATTACACACTTCTGTTTCCCCACCTGCTGTTGGGAGATAGGTTAATACCCAAGGCAGGGCTGCCTTATGAAATTACACAGCTGGACCTGCATCATTTCCAGTGCCACATTGCGAATTTATAATTGTGGCTGGGTGACTGTTATGATATTTTTTTACTCCTCAATCCACACTCATCTATGGAAGTTGCTGGTAACTGAGCCAAGAGCATCTGATTTACTGGTGCATAGGTACAAAATGTAGAAACTGCCGTCATATCCTGTAAGAAATAATGGAGCGGAAGTGAATCCAGTGTGTGCAGTGCTCCTTACTCCTTACCACTCCTCCAGAAAAGAGGGTGTGGAAAGAGAAACTGAGACAAGCCTTTACTTACTACTTCTAGCCTTTGTCCAGCACTACACATGAGCTTATGTGAGATCTCTGGGGCAACAACTCTGTGGTATTTCAGGTTTCTACCATGTTGTATACACCAGTAACAGCACCAACTGCAGCTCTTGCAGCTGAACAAAAGGGGGTTTTTTTGCTCATCTTTAAAATTCAGTTTGGACCTTCTTTGCTGGATCAGGGTCTGACTAGAGGAGCAGTTTCTACACAATGGTTTTAAACATCACCAGACCCAGTTGTCCCAGTTACCAAATTGAGGAGGTCATATAAGTGGTGTCTTTCAGCCTTTTGGAAACCCTGTGAGTTCCTGTACCTGTTGGCTGAAGCTGGATAGTTTTCAAGAGGTTGATTATGTCTGGCTGAAGCTCTGAAATCCGAGGGAGGGAGTCGACGTTCAGGATGAAATGTGGGGCATACACAATCCTTTCCAGCTCTACAGGGTCAGCATTTTTGGCTTTAATAACAAAGGTCACAACTCCTGCTTGCTTCAGAGCATCTGACGGTTGCTCCACGTCATCGGTTGATCTCCCAGCAGCAAGGAGGACCAAAAACTGAGGAACTCCTTTCTCAATCCTGCTTCCAGCCTCCTTCACGAACAGCCTTCTTATAGCCTCATCCAGCGCAGCTCCAATGTTCAATTGCTTCCCAGTTTTTATCCTCATTCTTTTCACTTTGAGAAGCATGTCTTGCTTAGATTGGAGTTCAGAAAAGTCAAATTCAACTTGGATGGTGTCACTGAACTGAGCTACAGCTACTCTTGTGGCATCAGGACCCACGTTCAGGTCAGAAATGACTTTGTGTACAAAGTCCCGGACAGCAGGAAAGCTACCCAAGAGGTTGGCTGAGCCATCAATCAGGAATAAAATATCTTTCTTGCTTTCTAGAATAAATTCACAAATGAAAAGAGGGGAAAATCAGAGATGAGGGCATTTTTCTTCTCAAACATCATCCTAGAAACTTCTCTGCAAGTTAGCTGGTTTTCAATATGCAAAGTGAGTGATTTTCATATACCAAAGTATTCAAAAGCTACAAGACTAAACAGCACCTGTGACTTATTTATCTGAGGAAGAAGGGGAAGCAAGAACACCTGTACTCTAGGACTCAATAAACTCAGGCACCTGACAGTCATATCATACATCATATTGCATCATATCATTCATATCATAAATTGGCTGTTTGAGATTAGGCCAGTGATGTTGATATAGTCTAGCAATATGCTGGTAATAGAGGCATGAAATACAACAGCAGTGGAGGGTTGTAAGGTTTCTGTCTATTTAAAGGCTTAGTAGATAACAGATATTATTTCATACATATATATACACACAAAGTGTATTCTGTATTCTCTAAAAATACTTCTAGTTGCATCTCAAAGAGCATCCAAATCCATAGGCTAGTTATGACTCTGGGAGGAGAAAAAGCCTTTTACCTGTTTCCATTTTGTGCCTTTTTAATCTCACTGAATATCCAAGGGAAACCCAAGCATCTCATATCTGTGTGCTTAACATCTTTCATATTAATCGTAAGGGTGTCCTTTCCATACTAAATAATCCTGGTTGTTCTTAAGTCTTGATATGTACATAGTCAAAATAAGGGGAATATTGAGCAAATACCTGTTTAAAAATGGTTATATTTTCCAACAGCTTTGGGGTTTAATGTTGGAGGATAACTTTGAATATCTGGAGTCAAATTCAGCCTCTTTGACAGCCTGGTAACAGCACTTTGATAAACTGGCTCTGAGAAAGAATTCAGCCACCTGTACCTGGCTAGACCTCTGCTCCTCTGTGCTCTTTGGCACAACTTTAACCTTTCCACGCCACTCTTTGTGGCCAAAAGTGTATATTCCCATTGCCTGAGTTAGTGCCAAAGATGCATTTGCAGGTTGTGACATTATTATGACAACAGAAAGGGACCACCTGAATGACTGGTGGGTGTAGACTCACTTTGATCCTGACCTGCCGAAAGGCTTAAAATTGTGTTGGCTTTGAAGTGTGTTAGAAATCAAGAGCTGCCAGTTTAACCACCAATAAATAACCAAGCTATGTACTGATGGCTAAACACAACCTTAACTGCTTTGATGACTCAGGGCCTTGGACAGCTGTGAAGGTGCATATTGGGAACAAACTGTCAAGAGAAACAAGATTAACTTAATGCAGTCAGCACACAGGAAGGTAGGTATTACCTGTTGGGGCGAGTGGAACCTCTTCCACACCTCCACTAACATATGTTGTTATAGGCTTATTTAACTCCTGGGGTAAAGCTGCCAGAGCACTGAAATCATCCATAAAATATACCATTCTTGGATTAAAGGCAATCTGTTCAAGCTCTGCCTTATCCGCACTCCTAACTCCAACAGCAAAAGTCATCACTCCGGCCCGAGCTAATGCATTGGAAACTTGCAGGAAGGGATCGGCAGACCTCCCTGCTGTCACCAGGACTAGGACCTGTGGCACTTGTTCATTTATTCTGCTCCCACCAGCTTCCGTGAAGTGATTCGTAAGCACAAAGTTCAGTGCAGAGCCAGTGTTCAGCACTGACCCCCCCTTGGGCCTCAGCTGCCCCATACGTTGAATTATGTCTGATTTGGTTTGGTACGAATATAGAAAGAACTCTGTTTTAGGAGTGTCACTATATTGCACTAAGCCAACTCGCATTTTGTCACTGCCGACATCAAGGTAGTTAACTAGGGTGGCAACAAAGTCACGCACAAAGGGGAAGTTGGCATTTCCGACGTTGAGTGATCCATCCAAAAGAAAGATGATATCCCTTTTGGTTACTTGAACTGCAGTAGAGCACAGAAAATAACATGAGACATCACAGAAAACAAACATGGATTATTTTTTGTCATGTGTGCATACAGCGTACGCTGTACACACATGTAAACATGGATAGGAGGAAGCATAGGAAAAAGACAGGCTAGAGTGTGATTAGCACAGAAGTAACAAGGACCTTGCTGGAAATGGTGAAATTGGGCACAGAAAGTTTCTGATGTGTATTGAAAAGTCTTTTAAATGTCAGGTTTATCAGTGGGAGTTAGCCTCTGCCATGGCAGATGTTTTCAGTGGCTGCCAGTGCCAGAGCTGCATGCTCTGCCCCAGACCCTTAGCCATCAAAAGGCAGCTTCATTGATTTTGGTGGAGCAATACTGTATTACACCTATAGACATCTTGCTTATATGCAAGTCAACACACAATTACTTGGGGCTTTCTAATGAAGCTTTAGGGAACGCTTCTGCTTTTAGCATTTTAAGTGGGCTTTGACACCCAGTACTATCACCCCTTCAGTGACAGCAATCCTCCCTTCCATGGAGATGTTCCCATGCATCCCCATGTAGAGAACCATGTACTGCCCTGCAGTGACTTCCACGGTCATGCTGTGCAGCCAGTGCTGGCTGGCCTGCGGCACACGGTTAAGCTCCGCTTGGATGGGAAAACACTTTTGCCAAGTGACCATTTTGGTTGGTATTTTAAGTGGGCATTAAAAATACCTTTTACTGATAGGCTTAGGAAAGTTGGTCCAAACCAGACTACAACAGCTGCTTGAGCCACCTGCTCGAGCCACCTGCTCATTTGATGGCTGCATATAGTGAAGAAAACTGCATGTTGATGTCTGTAGTTATGGACATACAATTTGTGGGCTGTTGAAGGGGGAAAAATTTCTCACTTTTGGCAATAACAAGCCAGTTCTTAGCTCCTTTTTTAAAGTTAAATCCTTCCTGAGCTGTCTCACAGAAAAGTGTGATTCAAGGCCCAGGGTGAGACCATATCTAGTTGAAAGAAAGCAGACTGCCCAGTGTCAAAATCAGTGTGTGTCGTGGTTTAAGCCCAGCCATATATGTTACTAATAATAGTCATTCTATGGAGTAGGACTTATGTTGTATGTGAATAGCTTATGTTGTATGTGAATAGCTGTGAATACAATAGAGCAAAAGGACTGGAAAAAGAGAGAAGCTGCATGAATGAGCTTTACAGAACAAGGAAGTCAGGAAAAACTTTTAATTTCCATTGAAGATTAGAATGTCAGGTTTGTGTATAGCCATGCAAAACTGCATTAGCAGGAAACACGTTCTGAACAAAAAAGCTTATTAAATGATAAGTACAGTGATATTCATCTTAATTAAGGACAAGTATTGGCAAACTGACTGTAAAACGTCTGGTCTGCTCCTCATGTACAATGGTCATCAGCTTTCATTCCTTAAGGACCCTTTCAAAAGCTGCTTGTTTTGCACCATGGTTTACAATTGAAATTACTTGGAGAAACTAAACAAATTATGAACATGGTTCAACACCCATTTAAACCAATGGGAACCTCACTCCTGACTTCACCAGGAGCTGGAGAACGTCCTGGTTTTCAATATTTATAAGCCATAAGACTAAAATGCAAGGTTCAAATATGATCTAGCATTAGTTCAACCTCAAGCATCCCTATTAGGAAGAAATCCTGACAAATCTGGTATATCAGTACACCATGTCTTGGAGATGCAGCAGAAACTCCCTGAAAAGACTTGACAAGCAACTGGATTGCTTCCACATGACTTATGTCAATGGCAACATCAAGTAAAAAGGATCCACTGGCTTCACAGGGCTTTGGATCATCTTCTGAACAGACTAAATGAAAACCAACACTGCTATAGTCGCATACATCACTTAGGGCTTGAGCTGAGTAAATGCCAAGAAAATTGTAAATGTGTTCAGAAAGGACGAGGCACAGTCGGTGTTAGGCCAGATTTCTGTGAACATCTCCAGAAACAAACTTGCTTGTTTTCTTAGTACTCAGAAGAAACTTCTACATTTTCTTGAGCAAATCTCCCCCAGAAATGATTCTCAAACAGGGGGAGATATTTTAATATTCTCAGTGTGTCCTACTCATGGATTACACAAACCCTCAGAGAGAGAAAAAGCCTCCACTGTATGATTTCAGTACCTGACTAGTAAAGCACACCTTTCACATCCACGCCTTTGAATGTTGGTGAGTGACAAATATGGCATGGGACAAAAACCTCCAGGAAGGAATGACACAGCTGTAACAACCATGTTACCAAATCCAATGATCTGTTCCTGCTCATTTTGCAAATCAAAGAGACAACATTCAGCTATGCTGAAACATGTGCTTGATGCTTTTTCCCCCTTATCTCCACATGTCCTAGAATAAGGGTTGACAAATATAAACTGTATGTCTTTAATTAGAAACAGGACATTAATTACCTGATGGCGGTTCTTGGATAATCAGTCCTCCAGAGAGTGTCCTGATAGGCGACAGCACTTCAGGAAGAATGGCTTGCATGAACTGGACACGGAAGTCATTTGGATTGAACACAAAATCTTTCTCATGGGCAATCTCCTGAAGTTCTGCCATGTCGGCATTTCTTGACCCAATGGCAAGGATCACTATCCGGTTCCTTTTCATCTCTGCTGCGGCTTGGTCAACGGTGTCCATGGACTTACCGCCAGTGATGAGCACCAGCATGGGGAGCACCCCTTCCTCCATCCTGCACCCAGCAGCACTGGTGAAGAAGTTGTTCCTCACAAAGTCCAATGCTGAGCCAGTGTTCAGTGCTGTACCACCCATGAGCTTCATTCTCTTGACATTAGCCATCACATCCTTTCTGCTCTGGTGGGTGTTAAAATAGAACTCTGGCTTCACAGTGTCTGCGTACTGTGCCACTGCGACTTGGATCAGGTCAGGTCCAACTTCCAGCCTTTGGACAATTTTGGCAACGAAATCACGAATTGCATTAAAGGGGGCAGTCCCCAAAGCAGTTGAGCCATCTATCAGGAAGACTATGTCCTTCTTGTTCACTTCAATAACTGTAAGTAATGCATGAACGTGAAGTTAGTGGAAGCCTTCACCACAGAGCAGATCAGTTCTAAGTCAACAATTCAGGAACAGTTAGCACTTCCTGTCTGTCTGAAGTACTGTTACTCTCAACAACTTTTAAAGTCTCTTGCTTTCAAAACAGAATTATTGAATCAGTTCTAGCAGAGAGTTAACAAGAAATATGAATGTTTTCCCTATCTAAAATACAGAAGAGTTTAAAAGTTGCAAGAATTGCATTGTTTATAAAGCAATATTAAAATGCACATATATGTCAAAACAAGAAAGAAAGGCAAGTAGGAAAAATCTTGGTATTCAGCTGGCATGAGTTAAAATAAACAGGTGATGCTTCCTCTATCTGCAGTGGAGCCATCAGAATCATGCCAGAGCATGGTCTGATTTCAGAAGGATTATGTTCCCAAAACCAATGACATGAGAACAGTCTCCACATATTTAACGTACCTGGACTTTGAGTCTTCACATCCTACATCTTAATCCTTATCTAACAAAACCAAGTTAAGATTTTTCTTGGCACAGGTAGCCCAGCCATGGAAGAGCTGAATCATATTCTTGTTGACATGTCTTTAACAAAACAGATCCCCTGTTCTCAGAGTGATCTCTGAAACTTTTTTACTGACTATGTCAAAGGAAACAGAACAAGCACAGTTATCTTGACAGTTTCCAGGCTAAGTCTGAAGGAAGATAGCAAAGAAAAAAAACTGTTGTGCAGCATTGGAACCAAAGCACCATCAAATTTAATACAGCAAATGTACACACAAGCCCCCCAGTAAATATTAACAATACCAATACCACAGTGATAAAAGCATTATACATTATTGTCATGGGAGATAATCTGGATATCATCTTTTATACAACCCCACTCACTTCATCACCTTCCTGATTTCACACCACTGAAGTGAAAAAGAATACCCTGTGTTGCTTCCAAGTTATGCTGGAACATTATGGATCATTGCATTATGTTGGACTTGGGTTTTCCTTAAATTACCAACCCACCTAAGAGCTCCTGAGATGGGGTCAGTATTCCAGGTGGCAGGTCCATCACCTCCCAAGGCTCACCACTATGCTCAGTGCACAGCCTGGGGGAAAAGGAGATCCAGAATCGGTGGGATCTCAAACCCTTCGGGGCAAGTGGAAGCAAACACTCATGTATGGACTGGATGACAAAAAGGGCAGCCCCTCAGCCCAGCAGCGCTCCTCTGAATGAAGGCTATTTACTTTGGAGCTGAACAAACCCCAAAGCTTTGGCTTCAGTCCTTCTTGGCTGGACACCAGCTGGCTATGGGAAGCAGTGTTCTCAAAGGCTCATCTCCATCAGGTTTCTCATTAGGAGTAAGTGCCGTGAGACTGGGCTACCCCAAGGAGTGATTTAGAGCTGAAGATAACATCCATGACTCAGCTGCCTCTCTGTCCTCAGTCCCCAAGAGACCTGCCTCCAACACCAATGCAGCCTTTTGCACAAGCCTTTCGCAGTGTTTCTGGAAGTCGTTTGAGTAAGGACTGACTGTGAAAATGTGAAGATCAGAATAGCCCCACCATGGTGCTATCAGACACAAAGTGATGAGAACCTACACAAAGCGAATGCAGTGGTACCCTCCCCAAGCTACAGCCTCCCGTGAACTGCCAGTGGCTTGCAGTTGGCTGCCCAGGTTGTCAAAACAGAGCTACTCACAAAGCCACAAGGATTCGTTTAAACAATCCCTTTCCCAGAATCATTATATTCACCACTCATTCTCCCAGCTACATTTTTTTCATCAGTTGCTCCAAGGAGAGAGCTGAAAATAGGAAACTTGCCAAATGGATAAGAAAGGTTGAAAACTCTGCTTTGTATCACTCAGGAGAGATGCCCAAAGTACTTCCTTACCTTCTCAGCAGCTAGATACCCAAAAATGGAGACCCCAAAAGCTTTTGACTTTATATAGAAGTTTGTAGGAAATATGAAAGCAGCTTTGCAAAGATGAGGGAGCAGGGAAGGAATAGCTCCCCTCACTTCTCTTGCAGCTCTCAAAGCCTGCAGTATGTTTTATTAGAGGAGAAGAATGCAAGAACTGAAACCAAAACCCACAGGAGTAAATAAACCATGGTGTTAATTTCAATGGATACAATTAAAGCAAAAGCATTTAAACAGTCCTATACACAGCTCATAGAACTGAGCCCAGTAAAGCTGATGGCAAGTCTCCCAGGACTTTGAAAGGATTTGGGATCAAAGCATTACGTCTTTGACTCTAAAAGCTGGGAATGTTGGAGGGTGTCAGCACTGAACCCAGCCCTGCATAGTTGCCTCCTCATTGCAATCTCAGCTATCTCTGGTGAAGCATCTCTCATAATTTAATTATCTGGGTTCCTCAGTAGTTAAAGGAGAGGGGAGAAGAGAGGCAGAAAGGCACTTTGAGGTGTCTATTCATCTCAGGAGAACTAGTGTTCAGCCAACACTAACATGAGGACTAATGTTAAGGTGGGGTGACTTCTGTATTTCACAGGAACGCTTGGCACTTCAGTGGGTTTGGCATCCCTTTTGGGCTGCGGTGTGTCCCACAACAGTGCTTTATACTGCAGATTTCCAAGGCACGGGCATGAATCAAGCAGAACAGTCAAAAATAATTTCCTTTCTAGGGAAAGGAAATTCCCTAAAGCTCCTGTGAAAATACCCACTTCTCCATTTAGCATATTCATCTGTACATAATTGCACAGGCTGATGCTACAGTTGTACTGCTACAAATGAGCTGGCATTTTAAGAGACAAATATAGAAGTGCAGTTGAAACCAAATACAGAAACATTTTTAATCTCACCATTCAAACTGTTAGAAATCAGAGGGGCAGAAAGAGAGGTTTTCTATTGAGCTACATTTGTCATGGCATGCACATTTTAGCTAGACAGGCAGACTTCAGCTTACTTAGCAAACTATGTTTCTTGTGGCCTGCTACGAGCAAAAGTTCTTTATGTTCTTTCCTGGAATAATCAAGGCAAGGTCATAAAACAACCTTTCAGGCAAATTCCTCCCTTTGATTTGAGCCACAGGACAGCAATCATGTTTAAGCACAGATCAGCAAAGACATCTGGAACACAGTTTTATGTGTCAACATACATCATGAAGTGAACAGTATGTACAGAACTCCAGACTGGCACTTAGATCCCAAAAGTATTGTTCCTGTGGAGCATCCCGGTAATTACGTGCAGCAACTCCAGCCTGGCCCTTTCCAGGAGCCTCTGAAGCACAATGTGCTGTGTCTTCCATAAAGCCTCTCTATCAATAAATTTAACTTGGTCATAGAAACATAGGGTGAGAAACTTCTAATCACCTACTCATGCCATAAATCCAGATATTCATTATTCCACTGCACCTAAGCTAATTCTAGTCCAAAAATAATATCAATAAGGACTTAAGAGTGACAAAGTGACTTAAGTGGAATATTGACACCTACATTTTGTTTCCATGGCCTCACAGTACATTTTCTCAGCTGATATGTTGAAGGGAAATAGATGTTAGCAAGGCAGGGATTTCACTTCACAAGAACTAAAGTTTGTTTTGCTTTTAAAGTTCGGCAACACAGGAGTTTCACCATTTTCCCAAGGACAGTCCACAGTTTCTAGGAGGTATGGAATTTTACTGGTTTAGCAAGCTGTGAAATAAGGATCCATTTAACATCCCTGATAGCTTTCTCAGTCAAATTTCATTCTCGTGACGCTCAACTGGCACATAATCTAAGCTAATGTGACACAGATGTTTTCAGAACTGACAGTGGTGCAGGATTTGCTCCTAGAGTCCTTACATACCCCAAAAAGGATTATATTAGATTTTTTATACTCTGCTTGTGCCCTCTAAAGCCCCATGCCATGCCAGTGATTGACACAAAACCTCACAGCTTTCAAAAGACGATCCACTGGGCAAGAGCGTTTCTGCCCATCAGCAGCAGGACTGTGTGTCCTTCCCACAACCAGAGCACACAGATTCATTGCAGAAGGAAAAAAAAAATAAGTAATTAAAAAAATAAGTATGTTTTCAAGTGTGCAAAAGCTCATTCATTCATCACAATGCAACAGTCTAGAAAGGCATACATACCTTCAGTCACAATGGTTGGGGCCTCTAACAAAATGAGTCTTTGAGCCACTCCAACAATGTTGGGCAGTAATAATTCTCGAAGAGCCTCAAGGTTACGGATATCCAGGGCAGTAAATGCGAAGCTTCCATCAGTAGCAATCTGCTGCAGCTCTGCACTGTCAGCATTCAGGACCCCAATGCTAAACGAAAATATACTAGCTTGCTTCACCGCTAACAAGCCCTCTCGGATATCATCACTAGACTCTCCACCACTTATCAGCACTAAAATCTGCGGCACCGCTTCCTCTATCCTGCTGCCTCCTGCCTGGGTGAAGAGGTTCTCCACCACAAACTCCAGTGCCACACCGGTGTTCGCTTCCTCGCCACCACGGAAACTAAGTGCCTTCACGGCATCCAGAACTTCCGCTTTTATGGAGTAGCTGTTCAAAGCGAACTCGGTTCTGGGTTGATCACTATACTGCACCACCCCAATGTGTATTTGCTGAGCTCCAACTCTGAGGCTTTCAATCAAATTTACAAGGAAATCACGTATGGCTTGGAAATTGACACTTCCGATGTTGTCTGATCCGTCAATAAGGAAAATAAGGTCAGCAGACTCTTGAGCTTTAAAAAAAGAAATGCAAAGGTGAAGGCATTAAAATGGGTGATTACATGCGGTTGTACAGTGTTCTGACATGTTTCCTGGAAAACCAGTAAGAAACACGAAAATGAACAAACAAAACACATGTTCACTGAGGAGGTTTGCCTCTTAGTTCTGCATTCTGATTGAATAAGAGCCCTCAGCTGCAGCCCAGTAGCATCCACTGCCCATCAAGAGACATAACCTGAGCCGGTGGCTGCAATTACACAAGGGTCAGAATAATTGGCACATGAGGAGAAAAATTGGCAAAATGCATTCTTTTTTCCAATCTAAATCCATTCCATCCGTGGCCAGTACTTTCTCAATACTTAGAGCCAAAAGGAAAAGGTGGATTTTGGCAATAATTCACCTTGAAATCAGAGGGTGAGGACAGGGAGATTTCAAGGAGGTTTTCCTCATGACACTGATTTTTATTTTTTAAAGGAAAACCCACTGCTATACTGGAATCCTGTTACTGGAATCACGGAAAGTTTCAGCCTCTCTGTTGCAATTCTGTTTTGCTGGTTAAAAGCAGTGGCTGAATTTATTGGCTTATCCCACCAGGAAGGATTATTATTCCAAATGTATTTGTTAGAAACAAGTGAAAAGGTCTCAGTTCTTATTCTTGCACTGTAACTCTTTTACCAGCAGCCAGCATACACCCAATGGTATTGCAGACCTGCAAAGCTGCCAACTACGCCAAACAGTTGTCTTGCTTTAGTTACTTTCTCAAAGCTGCATTGATTATCGATGGAGGGGTTGGGTTGGTATTTTTTATACAGACTCTGGATATTCAATCAGGGAATGCAGAATCATGTTAAAACAGGGTGATGAAATCAGTCATGACACAATTATCCAACTCGATTTGTTGTGACCATACCCAGATGATCGCAAGCATCTGCTGAGAATATATACACACTGAAAACCCCAACCTTTTATTTGGCATGAACATGATTGCAAAGGAGAAAACATTTTTTGCTGTGAGACTTACCGAAGCAGACCAAACATGCCCTGGTGTTTGCTCTTACTCCTTTGCTCAACTAACTTACACCCATCAATGTCACCAAGAGCTGTATGCATGCAAACAGGGTAAAGACCACCCAAAAACATGCTCAGATGTTTCCATGCTATTACTCTCCAATCTTGTGAAGAAATCAAATTTCAGACTATTTGCAAATGCACTGTTTGGAAATCCCAGTCAGCTCTCAACTTTTAAAAGCCAAAGGTGAAACCAATAGCAAAACTGGCATGGATTTTAGCAAGGCCAGGGATAAACCTGCGGTCTTTGCTATTAACCAGCAGCGGTAAAACCATCGGGTTTGGTTTGTTTGGTTGTTTTTTCCCCTGTTTAATTGTTTTTCTAGTAAATGTTTTCATAAATCATGATGCCACCAAGAGATTCAAACAATACCACAATTCCAGTGACTAAAGAGAAGGTCTCCTGGGCATCATCACTTCTCTGGGCCAACTCCATAGCCGTAGCATGGTTCAGAATTATAAAGGACTGCAGGATTTGTTTTTTCTGTTCAGTCAAAATTTAGGGGTGCTTTGTGTTCTTTTTACTGTGCCATTTTCGGGTGGGATGTACATGTTCTATTTCATCGTATAAATGAAGGGAAAGTCTCAATGTGGTTGTACTCAGTGCTGCTTTAGATACCTTAAACATCTTTCAGACACCAATGGGTGTCATCACAGCAGCACAGGTCACTCCCGCAGGAGAGAAAATAGACAGGAAACAGATATATTGGATAATGTGTCATCACTGTACAAAAACCTTGTACTTCAGTGCACGTTTATGGAACAAGCTGGTGCTGGAGAACAAATAAAAGCATGCTTGTTACACAACTAAGCAAGGAGGGTCAGATGAGACAGACAGCTCAGTTTAACAAATACAACAGGGCAAACTTGGGGCTGACTTTCACATTTATGCTAGTCAGCTTGGGGGACCGCCAGAGACCAACAGCTTTGATGCTCTATACTGGAAGTACTATGGGACTGGGGGGTTTTAACACTTCTGTTTCATATCAGGGCTCATTCTTAGCATAACTTCCATGGCATTTTTACACATTTTAGGCAAACGTTATTTGTACCATGCTTTGCACATTCTTGCGATCCAACATTTAGGACCTGTAACATCTTTTCCCATGTTTCATGGTATTCCATAGATCACCCATGCAAGTGACACAGGGACAAAATGACTATAGTAGGATTAACTGAAATTTGGGTTATGAGGGAGAGAGAAATGCTTGCAAAATATCTCTCAGAGTACAAATGAACTTGGAAATGCATAATAAACACAAAGGAGGCAATTGCCTTCATGGCTTTTAAAGAAATGTCTGCGATTCCAGATATTCATGTACTATTGGGTTACATGCTGGTGCGCTCCCAAGGAGGATAGCCAGCTGCCGAAGAGCAATTCCCCTGCGATTTCAACAGGGAAGCACTGTGGTCCTCAATGGAGAAGCTGTGAAACTGCCACTGTAGTGCTGTAGCTGGTTGGGATAACACTCATTTTCACATATAATGACATGAATTTCTTAGAACTGGTGAACCTTACATCACCTTTCTGGGGCAGCTGCTTTTCTTCCCTGTGGCTTTCACATGGTCTGGATATTTGCCCTGTCAAGCACTTTGCACAATAAAAACACACATGAGCACAGCCTTCTGGTGTTGCTCAGTGTCATGCAGTGATGAAGAGCACTCAGTGGGGCTGGTGTGAGGGTTAATCAGGCAAGACAACACAGGGGGATTAATGTTACACTGCCTTATTACACTGCCGTTGCCTTACATCACCCCGCAAGCTATTGACCTTCAGATGGAGTCTCAGGAATAAAAAGAAAGGTTTGATCTCTGGGGCTTCTGCTGTGAAACACAACAAAGCTGCTCAAAGGGCCCTTTCCAGAAACACAAAAAGGCTGGAGGAAGTGTTTTGCTTTTTTTCCAGACAATCTGGGTCCCCAGCTTGCAGTCAGCATAGATCTGTTGAAGCCCAGGTGGTCTGAAGAGACGTTTCAGTCACAGGAAGGGTCCAGCACTCCAGAAGATGGAAGCCATCAGCTTGTACAGAAGGCATTTGAGTGGTGTTGCAAAAGTGGCTCTCCAACCACACACCTTTCTCCAAGCAGATGAGAAGAGAGGCTAAGGGACAGCTCAGGGATGGGGTTTCAGCAGAGAAGGTCTCCACCAAACTGCTTTCGCTGTCTGCTGTCAAGAATGACTTTCTGGAGTGGCACATTGCCTGTCTCCCTTGATAGCTGCAAAGGGACATCCCGCATGGTGTCCCTGCAGCCAGCAGTGACCTTCTCGGTCTTGAGGGTTTTTGGTCAGGGCCGCAAAGAATCAGTGCCACAGCTAGTGTGCTCATTCCCTGTTTCTCTGCCTTGGGAGTGAATAGGATGAGGCAATTTAATAACTCTGCAGAGCTCCCTGCAGAGTTATTAACTTGTGCTCCTTTCCATGCCATGGGTGCAAAAGGATGGTCACAACAGGTCTGTGCCCATCCAAGGGCTCCTGTGCTACCTCCTGGGATGCCAGTTCAGTCTGAAGGTGACAGCACGCTCGATACCTACAAACGTGGGGCCACATGCTTCAAACCTTTGTTTTTAAACCTCTTGAACGTCCATCTCAGTCTTGCCCCTACAAAGGCTTTAAACAGCGCAACGCCAGCAGATCCCATGCTGATGGAAGCCATCAGCAGTCAGCCATTACCTGTGATGTCTTTAACCAGTCCTTTGGCCCCAGCCTTTTCTGGAGTCATGGATGAACGGACACTTGCCACTAAGTCTCCAACTATGCCATGGAGAGCGGTAAAATTCTCTAGGTTGAAAAGGTGCGTATCGAAGGGTTCGGTTGCTATTTCCTGTAACTCCCTTTCCTCTGCATCCTGAACGCCGATTGCAAACAAGTTTACATGGGCTGATTTAAGAACAGATGATGGCAGAGCCACATCATCCTGGGATCGTCCATCCGTTAACACTATAATAACCTGGGGGACACCTTCACTGGCTCTGCTTCCAGCAGCTTTAGTGAGATGGTTCTCGATTAGGTACTCTAATCCTTTTCCAGTCTTGGTGCCTCCCCCCATGTAAGGCATGTTGGCAATATGGGACAGGACGTCCTGGGTAGAGGGGTAGGTATTTAACTGGAAGTCTGTGTGGGGGTTTCCGCTGAACTGGACCAGGGCAAAGTGAAAATCATTTCCTCCCACATCTAAAGCTTTTACAACATCATACAGAAACTCTCGAACCAGTTGGAAATGTTCCTTCCCAATGCTCCAAGAGGAATCCACTAGAAATATTATATCAGCCACAGCAACGGGTTTGATAGCTTTAAAAAAACAGATGGGGATTTAGGATTTTCTATCAGTCAGCACAAACATCCTCCTCCTCCTCCTCACCCAAACAGCCAACAGCCTCTTGTGCATGGTGAAAGTGAAACTCAGGCTTCCCCTTATCGACAGCAGCACAGCGGGAGGTGCTGGAGAAAAGCCAGATAGCCATCAGCACCCTGACACCACAGGCACTGAGGGACAGGAGAGGACAGCATGCGACCTACCCTTCCCAGGGAGGGGGAGGCAAGATGCTTCTCCCCTCCTGGACCTTGCTGCACAGCCCTATGCCATACCCCTGCAGCCTCACGACTGACCTCAGGCTTGCTCAGCCTCCAGCTGCCCATGGTCACATGCAGATTTTTTGCTGATTCAGGGCCTTGCTGCCTCTGTGGCAGCAGTGCTCAAGGCAGGAAGGGCTGCTCAGTGCAAGCAGCCTGGGTGCTGGCATGAGCCTTCCATACTTTTCCTGCTGCTAACACCCACCTCAGGACACCAGCTCTGGTCCCAGAGGCACCAGTGCCTTTCTAGAGGTCGAAGGCAGTGTTCTTCTCACTGCTAAAGCTCTCCAATACATGCAAGGAGGGCAATACAGCTCTGCCCAAGAGAAAACCTGCTTGGGGCCAGCCAGGGTGTACATCCTGCACCTCTGTCCCCCGCAGAGCATCCTCAAAGACACGCCATTGGCCAGAGACATGCTTGGGAAAGCACCACACGAATTGGCCAGTGTCTGAAATGACCCTCAGCTTGGCGGGAGCTGAGGAGAAGGTGAATCACAATGGACCATCGACATGCATATTAAAATCCAAAAGGTGTGAACTACTGGCATGTTTGTACAGGCGAAGTCACGAAAAGCAGCACAGTCTTACCTGCTTGCTGCTGGGCATGAACCAAACAACAGCCTGAGAGTAGGAGATAAAACACTGCCTCAAAGAGCAAATGTCGGTGTTTCCTCATTTTGGTCTTTTATCTGAGTTTTCCTTTTATTATCCTTATTTTGAAGCACCCAACGTGGGACCTAAGGGAGGAAAACAGGGAGAGTGAGGAACAGTGCCAGTGCTGGCCAAGCATGGGTGAGGCACAAGATAGAAAAGCCAAACCATGGGGTTTTGCAATGCTTCTGTGCACTTCGATGGGGGGGGGGCCAGACCAAAACTCTAATGCTGTACAGTCTGCTCCTAGCAAGCATTTCTTTGGAAGAGGAATCGTTGCTCACGCAATTGACATTTAACCACCCCTGTGGACTTGGATAGCTTTCTTCTTGCCTGTGCTGTCCTAGGTAACACCTAATATATAGGAAAACGGTTAGTTCAGGTTTCTACCACCAACTCTCACATCTATGATGGCCTCACCCACCTTACTCTCCCATGGGGGACCAGCTCCAGCACCTTGGTGAGTGTGTTCCCTCTTGCTCCTGCCCTGTCTTATTTCATTTTTCATGCACACCATGACGGTAACTTCTCTGAGCATCCTTTTTGCCTCAGCTCACCTCTTCAGCTGCCCCAAACATACAAATGGTTGTTTCATTACTCTGGATCCAAGTGAGCCACATGACCAGGAAGAAGCCCTTGGCCTCCCGTGGGCTCACAGCCTGATCATACTCTGGAAAGGCACCAATAATACTATTTCATATGTTGGAACCAGAAATAAAACTTAGGCAAGTTTCTCATTTGTGCTCCCTCTGGTGAGCCTCCTGAACCAATGACTTCTGCAGTAGAGCAGAGGTTCTGTCCATAAAGACAACCAATTTGTTACTTCATGTCAATTTCCAAGCCTACAGAGCAGAAAGCAGCAAGGTTTGCTTAACTTGAAAAACATCCTCCCAGAAGAGAATCCAGTGATTTAATACTTTTCATTCCCTCAGAAGAGCTCAATTACTCAAATGAGCCAAAAGTGATTCACACACATCGAGCTATTGACCAGGTCATCGTTTGAAAATGACAGAAATCTAGAAACCCCCAATTTTCTTATTACCATCCTTGCCAACTCCACCAATCCAGAGAGTACAACCCATACATGAGCCTTCAAGAACTAGGGGGAACACTAAGACCCTGCTTAAGAAAAGCCATGGTAGTTACAGAGATGGCCGTCACTGGCAAAGCCAGAAACAGAACTAGGTGTGAGGAATTGGAGCGTGACCAGCAGGTCAAAGGAGGTGAACCTGCCCCTTTACTCTGCTCTCGTGCAACCTCACTTGGAGTACTGTGTGCAGTTCTGGTGTCCTCAACATAAAAAGGACATGGAACTGTTGGAACAAGTCCAG